>JAAOEG020000001.1:8568455-8578536 GCA_011763625.2 Papilio bianor
AAAATAAATTTAGATGAATAATTTGTATTTTTTGTTTTATTGACAAATTCCCGATATTTAGTACACAGAATGTATACTAAAAAATAATATAAAATCGTATGTTTAACTGTTGTACTAATAACCTAGAACGTACATTTGTTTGTTTCAGTATCGCGTCATATGCTCTCTGATGTGACAACATTGCCGGCGGTGCAGCTGGGCGATTTCCTGCTGCAGATCGAGTTGGACGACCCCAGCGACTCGGTGCGGGAGATCGCGCGCCGGGAGCTGCGCGAGACGCCCGATGTCGTCAAACCCGCCATCCAAGACTTGAAGAAACTTCTAGAAGGTTAATACATTTTTCAAACATTTTAGTGGCTCGGAAATTTACTCGAGTGAATGCGAACACAAATTTAAGTGTAGCAGGGCGTGAAGGGATGCGTACAATTCTAGGCAATGTATGTACCATTTCCATTTACACATAAGTATAGTGCGCACATAATTGCTTAGTAGAATAATTTAAAGGTCAGAAAACACAGTAAAAGTAAATAAAAGAGCGTCGGTGGCTCAGGGGCTACGCGGTTTACTTGTAAACTGCAGGTCCAGGTTCGAATCCCGCCATGTACCAATGTGTTTTTCGATTTTCGAATTTCATATGTACATTTACCCGACGTTCTTACGGTGAAGGAAAACATCGTGATGCAACTTGCACATATCTGAGAAGAAATTCAAAGATGTGTGACTAAGGCCTAGTCACCCCTAACTTAGGGTAGGCTCCGAGCCCCTCAGTGGGGACGTATAGTGGAGCTGGTGATGAAACGCAGTAGAACTTCTGGTCCAAGTTCATGGAATATGACTGATAAATTCATAATTCATCATCGGGTCACTATTCTTCCCCGAAGCGCTTGGAGCCTACTCTATATTAAGGGTGACTAGGCCTTTGTAAATCACGTTGGCCTAGTGCGGATTGACATCACGCATATCTATGATTTTCTTCGCAGATCAGTACACGATTAATTTAATAATTGATTGTTTAAATTAGTAATTTAATAAATACGGCGACAGGGTAGTAACCAACGAAGATAATGCGTAGGTGAATACCAAGAGATGGGCCCCTCGGAGTTACCGTTTAACAAAGTAAATAAATGCTTCTACAAGTGTATTTCTTAAATTATCATACATTGTCAAGATAATAAAGCTGTCAAATCTTAGTACTCGAGACAAATAATAAATCTTATTCGTGATTCTTCGACCTCTATTGTCCAAAATAACATTTCCAGTGTCAAAACAATGTATTAAATATTTAAAAGTGCAATATTTCTTTTAGAACAATGGGCAGTGTTTAGCACGTAGATGATTAATATTAATAAATTTGAATGTTGTCAAAATTTAATGTGAATATATTTTGTTTTTGAAAAACTTAAATAATATTATTACAACTTAAAGTCAACAAAATCTGAAGAATAAAATATAAATAGATGTTGGCGTCATGTACCGAAAATACATACCTCTTTAATGATGTAAATAAAACACAATTTTTCAATAACGTCTTCGACAAATACGAGATGACGGTCCGAAGTACAAAAACTAGTTTGCCGTGAAACATCGTCCAGTACACACACAATAAACATACGAGCATAGGCCACCGCATTCGTCAGGTATAGGGGTTTTTTATGATGAGCAAACAAACATTGCACGAGTTTTATCGATATTTCCTTAACATATTTTTATTTTTCGATTAAACTTATTTACCGTAGCGTCCAGCTAATTTCTAGTAATCACATTTGTATAAGAACTAGTGGCTGGCCATAGATCGAAATTTGCCTTTAATTGTTTTTTTTTCAAACAGGTACATCTCTTCGCGCATTTTTTTAAATTGAGAACAATATGTTCGCTTCACATCATTATAAGTAGCTACCCCCCAGCTTCGCCTAGATAGCAAAGGATATGCAATAATTTAGTACAAGGGTTCAGAAATACGCTATTTAGTAATGTTTACTAAACTTTACTAATACTAAGTTGTAGCTTATGTTACTCAGAGAAAATGTAGCTATTTAATGGCGAGAGAATTTTTGAAATCGTTTCAGTACTTTCGTAATCTATTCAATGCAAACAATCTTTCCTCTTTATATACTCTAGATAATATTTTGTCCACAGATGACAAAGACCTACATGTACCTTTGCAAAGTGAAGCGTGGCTTATCAGATTCCTACGACCCTGCAAGTTTTACCCTGAAAGCGCGTATGATCTGGTAAGTTGTTGGTTACAATATACAAACTTTTCTGTCTGTCCTCTCCCCTGTCATTAAAAGTAGATAACATATCTGCAACTATTTAACTTTTTACAGCTGCCTATGAGTTACGGTCACTCCATTTTTAAGAGGAGAGAGAGGCCTAAAATTAATCCTAATCCCTTTTCCATCATTTTCTTATAAGGAACGATCGGGAAGGGGAAGTGGATTTGACAGAGGAGGGAATGCATAGGAAGAGGTAATATTCTATTTCCATGCGTCTCCTCCGCCGTTCATTACAAGTAGGCAACGTATCTGCAATTGCGGGTTCATAGATAGATCAATCTATCCGGAGACTGAAAAGACCCAGGTCTGCGGAGGTTCTTAAAGTAACTTAACAATACTTAATACTTTCAGATAAAACGTTACTATTCGTTCAAATTGAAACATCAGTCGCATTACGAGGGTTTGATTCCGAGCAAAGAACAGAACATCTTCAACCAGAATATATTAACAGTGCTGCCTACAAGAGACCAATTCGGAAGACGAGTGCTCGTGTTGGAATTAGGAAGTGCGTAAGCTATATCTTTCTCTCTCACACATTCAGTAATGCAGAACCTCTTCTGCAAAAGTGTATGACGTCCATCTCATTCTCTTATCATGTCGAAGCTACAACTGCCAAAATGTAGTGGCATCTATAAATGAAGTAGTGTTTTTTTATATTATAAGTTGGGAAACGAGCAAGCTGCCACCTGTATTCGCCGAAATAGCATAGCGATCGCTTACCATAGACATCCGTAAAAGCAGATGCCTTTACGACTTTTATTGACGTAGGAAGAGACGCACAGAAAGAGTCCCATCATATGCGTGTCTTTCTAAATCATATCCATTTCCCCTTCCATTCGTTTCACACAAGAAACGGGTGAGAGGGGAAAGAGAACGAATATTAGACATCCGACACGCAAACTCGTTAGACAAAACGCGGAATTACTTCCACTTAACGCCTGTCTTCTGTGAGGTCGTATTGCGGTGGACGAGGCAATCCACAGACATTGTTGTACGTACATCAACCACTGTTAGTTAGTGTATGATCATTTGCGTGACGTCAATAATGTAAAAACTCTAAGTGTGATTTACGTGAGCAGATTGTAACAGGCGACTGTTCTTAGTTGTAATTATCACTTTTGACCTTTTTGTTAACCGGCTGACTTTCAATGTATGTTTATGGGCAACAAAAGAAGCGCAAGTAACTGTGACGTAATTGGTTAAGTGAGACGAAACTGGAACACATGTAGTTACCTATTTTATGTCATTTGATTTGTATGACTTTTATTCGTATTTTATATCTTGGTCCGTTCAGTATTTCAATTCCTTCCAGCTCTCTATACGTCCCCGCTGAGGGGCTCAGAGTCTACCCCAAGTTAGGGGTGACTAGGCCTTAGTGAACAACACTGACCCAATGCGGGTTGGTTGACTTCACATACATATTTAAATTTCTTCGCGGATATGTGCAGGTTGCATCACGATATTTTCCTTCAACGTAAGAACGTCAGATAAATGTACATGTGACATTAAAAAATCGAAAAACACTGGTACATGGCGGGATTCGAACCAGGACCTGGGATTGCAAGTCAAGTGCTTAACCACTGAGCTATCGACGCTCAACCTTAGCTATTTAACCGTTTAGAAAATATCTTATTTCTTAATCATTTTATAAATTTTATAAATGGAGATGATCGTAGCAACTTGAACTTTGGAGACAACAGCTCGAAATATAGAACGCGTTCTTTTATTATACTATTGGCGCAGATTTTTGATCCAAGATCTTCTCCATCCTGGACTTTTTTCCCTTGTATCTTGAAAAAAAAAAAGCTCGAATAAACGTTTTTATTACGTATTTCCAAAATGATTGAAAGGATCTTAATGAAAATTTACACAGATGTGTATAGTCTGGAAGCTATATATCCATAGACTACTTTTTTTTTAAATTCCGATCCTACGCAGTCACCAATTATGAGTACCTACATAATATAAAACAATTGTCTACAAAATGATTCAATCTCATAAAACTTTTTTATCCCTATTGGTCGGCTTGGCTTATAAGTGTTTTTTTTTTGCGACATGTGTAAAGCAGAAAACAGGTCCATTTAACAACGCATTTAGTAGCCTTGATTCACGGAAATAAACCTGGTGTTTTTAAGCAAATTGGGGGAGCAAATCTGCGCCCAAATTACTTTTCAACCGTAATTTGTCATATGTTTGTCATAATTTGAACACAACTGAAAATTATTTGATTTCGGAATGGACTTCTTTTTTGTTTTTTTTTTTCTATTTGATTCTTTTCCTCCAATTTAACCTTTTCAAATTCCTTTAACCATTCCAAATGAGGTCTAGATCACTTATCGTATGGTATGGGTTACGACATTATCAGCAGGAATGTAGATGGCAGGATTCGAAGCCAGAATCACGTAATATCCGTCTTATAATGATTATGCTATTGGCTCTAAAATAAGGATTGGATCTTACCAGATGCTTATTTTTTTTCAGAGAAATGGAAGCACAACAAATGTTCATTGGACGAAGTGTTCAAGGGGTGTGTTCTGTTCCTGGAAGCCGCGATGCTAGAGCCAGAGACGCAGGTGTGCGGCGCAGTGGTCATCTTCGATATGGACGGCCTCAGCATGCAGCAAGTCTGGCAATTCACACCACCATTTGCTAAGAGAATCGTCGACTGGCTACAGGTAAAATATTTGTGTGTCTTACTTCAACTGCCTCACGCAGATTCGCTAAATAATCACTGAGATGTTAAATAATCATTTGGACATTCTGAGTGTGTCAACACCAACAATGTTTATTTTTCAATCGTTTCTGTAGTTGTTATATTGTGTTTTTTCTATTTATCTTGCTAAATTCGACCCTGAGCGACATAGACGACGTAACATTCGATCAGCGATATCGCTAGTAGAATCGACAAAATGTGTCAAAATATATAAAATAATAATAAATATATATGTTTAGGGGGCTAAAATTCTTATACAGCATGGATAAATAACGTTAGCGTTCCCATAGTAACATGGACGAGAGAAACAGAGAGTTTTTATATGATAATTCGACTTTCAATTAACATTTTAAGTATAATTACACATCCTTTCATTTTTAATTAAGCTGACATAATTCATATAGAGTAATAATTGCTGGAGCGTACAACAGCGTACTCTAGAACAATACGTAAAGCACACTTCAACGTCCCTGGCACTGACATACTGCGCCACTTACACACGGCACTGAACCATACTGATTGCAACGCGGAAGTATTTTATAAGTAGGAAATTTTATAGTTTTTCTGAAATGGTCATCTTTTATTGCATAGTTATTTATTGCTCAAGGTTAATTTTTAATGTGTTTTAAGTAATATTTAAAAGGTTGCTGAGTGTAGCGAAAAAAATAGACATCCGATGGAAATTCTAGTTACACCTTTAGTACATTTGATGAGTAAGACTCGTCAACAATATGAATAACCAAAGTTACAGATGACGAATCACTTCATTGGAATTTAACATTACTCTAAAATTAAATACGTCAATGTGTTTAAATTTCAAATAAATCGGGACTTAAGGAGTTCCATGCGAGTAATAAACAAGACTATTCAGATAACAGCAATCGATCACATCGCGGTTCGGCCCTCTCGGGCACCCTTGAATCGGAATGTAAAACACATATTGAGTGACAACCCAAACCGAGGTCCCCTCTCGGGAGCCGGAAGCGATCTAAGAGCTCGGCGGCCTCCTAATCCGATAACGTTATAACGGTCCGAGCCGAGGTTCCTGAGGGAGCCCTGGCGCCTAGTTACTCTTAAACGACATTTAGGCTAAGCGCCATCTGCGCTCGGCCGCCTCAAGCTCGGCGCAGCTGTAAATGCCTCTTCAAGGCAAACAGTGACAATTCAGTCACAAAAAAATAAACACCAATTTAATTTCTCTTTTTATTTTTTTTAGGAAAGCATACCGCTTCGTGTGAAAGGCTTGTACATAATAAATCAGCCTTTCATTTTCAATATGGTCTTTCAATTGTTCAAGCCGTTCTTACAAGAAAAGTTGCGATCTCGTATCATATTTATGGGTAAAGACCGAGACTTGCTATACAAACATATCAGTCCAAAATGCCTTCCGGACAACTACGGCGGTACTCTAACTATACCGCCCGTCACTGGACCACAATGGTTGGAACTATTGTTACTCTGCGATCGAGAATTTAAAGGTCAGTATTTGTATTAATACAAAATTCTAATAGGCAAATATCATGACCTTTTGACTGCCCCTACCTTGTCATAGCTGGTCACCTATATTGCTATTGTTTATTTAGAAATTTTTGAAATAAAAAAATCTTTGTTCCGTAATTTTGTATTTCAATTTTAATTCAAAAATGTTTTATAATAGGTATGTAGTTTAAATGAATTGTTGTAATACCTACATATGATATATTCTATTAAAAAAATGTGATGTCACAAAATTAATGAGCCCTTACACACTGTCACATTTTGTCCACTCCTCCATGTGACCCTCCCTAACATGTGGCGTAATTCCTGGATGACGCTTTATCGTTACGTTTACTGATACCGTCTCAGACTGGAAAGATATAGCCCAATTTTAGGTGATTCCTTAATGGCATGTATTTTTTGTTTCAGCTATCAATTCCTATGGTTATAAAAAGAAGTAAAAGTTCGCACTGTGTCTTAACGTGATAACTCGTTATTGAAAAACTACCATCTGCTTGTAGTATTAGTACAAACACAATGTCTTATCGATATTTTCTTCGGCAGTTTTAATTTGAACAAAATATAAGTGAAAGGAAGCTGTAATAGTTACTAAGTAAGATTTTTTTTATCAATTCAAAAACACTACTTAATTTAAATTTTAAAATTTACAAATTATATTTAACGAGTTGTGTCGCTGTTAAATGAAAATGGAAAATAAAATTTTGTAGTATTAAATCAGCTCTCAATACATTAATTTCGATTATATTTAAATATATATAACAGCTGGGAGGGCTCTTTATTAGAATTATTATTAATTATGGTCATGGGTGTCATGTGGGGCCCACGTTATAATTTCTATTTGAATTGGAATTTAGAAAATATAGTAATTTTTCCTAGTAGACTCGAATACAAATGATATAAGGTTTTTTATCGCATGTATAACTAGATATAGGTTTTAAGTTAAGTTTTTATTTCGAAAGATGACTTAATGTTACTTGTAAGGGTCCACACACAGAGCGGAGCGTAGAGCAGATTTATTTTGATTATAATTGTTTGTGATTGAAACAAGATTTAAATTTACTTTACGTGACTTTTTTTACGCTTGCAATTGATTAGAATATGTGCAAAGCAAAATTTATCCTTGTTTCAAGCGGATAAAGCTCAATTTCGATAAAAATGATATAACAAAACGGTAATACAAATTAGTAACACATTTATTTGTATTTAGGTATATATATATCTTATTCGTACATTGCCAACATATTTATAACTGTGATAATAAGAGTGTTAACTCTTTTGAGCAAATAATACATTCGAAAGGAAAGAAAGGAGTTGTTTATATTTTAGGCGATAAAGTTTAGTAGTTCAATTGGAAATGTTAATAAATTTTCATTCTTAAATAAAGGCTGTGATTTCGCGTTAAAATTACAAAAAGACAATCTTTCATTGTGATAAAAAATAATTGAAAAATCAAATACAAAAAGGTTTTATTATAAAGTATCAAAATTCAAGTTATGTTTTAGTTTGAAATAATTATGCTTTTAGAAATCGCTTCTTAGAAATTAAGATGTAACTAAATACAGTAATCCCCTATAACGCGGTATATTGGTTCCGCGTTATTGGGATATCCCCGTTTACGACCTCGTATAACGCGTTTCGTATAAATGATTCATCACATTTAGCTTTTCTCGCTATAGGTTTTTGATTAATAAAATGTAACCTTCACTTTTAATACACAAATTTAATTAAATAATTTAAATTTTTAATAATATATTTGATGCGAAGATAATTATGAACTATACAAATAATTATTTATTTCACAGTACACCAATATTTGTGCGGGAAATCTCCTCCATATAATAAGTGCCAGTTTTATACGGATATTGAAATCGCGTAATATGAAAACGCATTATAAGGGTACCGCGTTACAAGGGGAAAACTGTATTGTAATTTTTAATGCGGTGATTTTATATTTAAGTAAAATTTTAAGACAATTGTGAGCAGGGATTTTAAATAATAAATTTTTGATTACTGTTAAATGTAAATATTGTGATGAAGATTGAAAATAAAATTGAATTTTAATCTGTTTTAAGATTCCAATATCTGTTGTCATATCACAGTATAATATATTTTTTTAAATAAAATAAAACAAATTGTTAAAATATTATCATTTATTTCCGGTTAAATCCTGTCGATAGTTTTTTTAATTAATAGTAATAACAAAAAATCTTTATTGTTCCAAAAAAGTGGTAAACGCCAGCAACATCTATTACACGAATTGGTCTGCTCGCCCGGGGCAACCGCGACACCACAGAAGACAGGCGTCAAGTGGAAGTAATTCCACATTTCGTCAGAAGAGTGTGGTGCCGGAGGCCTAATTCTAATCCTCATTCCCTTTCCACACTTTTCTTATAAGGAAAGGGGAAGGGGAAGTGGATATGACGGAGGAGGGGACGCATAGAAAAAGAGTATGTACTCTTTTCGTGTCTCCTCCGTCAATTAAAGGTAGGCAATGCATTTGCAATAGCGGATGTCTATGGGCATCGGTCGCTTCGCTATTTCAGCGAATTAAGGTGCCGATTGCTCGTTTGCCACTTTATAATGTAAAAAAAATACACAAATTCTCGGGGCTTTGCCTCCAGATGGGGACCTGTGTTACAGGAGGCCTTCCTTTATTCTAGTCTTTATATAGGTACGAGCTTATTTAAACACAAATTTATTTAGTTCCATTATGTGTGTGTGTTTGATTTGTGTATTATGTATAAGTGTATGTTAGTGTGGTGTTAATTATAACATTTTTATATCCTTTGAAATATTACTTTGTGACTAAGATTAGGCTTTTAAAAAATTGGCAAAATGATAAACAGACAATCCTAATTTACCCATACCCTGTTAAATTTTACAATTAAGTTAAAAATTAAAACTTAAAATTTCGAGACTCATAAATACTTATATAATAATTAATATCGAATTTAGTAAAACAAAGTTATCTGTATAGATGTAATTTTTTTTCAAGAGAGCTATCGTCAATATTAAATATAATACTTTATTCCTTATAAACTATAATAATAAAGTTAATGTGTTAAGGAAGATTAAAGTTGTCTCCACGCGGACTTATCTCTTATTGTTGTTTGACACGTAACCGTAGGAATTTGCAACTGAAAAACAAATATAATCATTTTAAATTAAATATAGAATTTCTTTTAATAATTTTAAACAATATTACAACACAGGTAATAAAATAAAATCATTGATTGTTACGTATTTCTATTGGACCTGATGAAATATAAAGAATAAATTAAGACTACATAAACAATGTTAAATTCCACGTGTAAAGGTACTAGTTTTTTTATAATTTTATGGCAAAAGATGGCGCTAGTAGTATCATAGTAGTAGAAGAAAGTAGTAGAACATCAATAGCTAACTTAAAATCACTACATAGTATAAAACAGTCTCTTTCTCTGTCCCTATATCCCTATGTATGATTAAATCTTTAAAACCACGCAACGGATTTTGATGCGTTTTTTTTAAAGTGATTGGAAGAGGAAGGTTTATATGTATAATAACATCCATTAAATAGTGGAGAAATACTGTTATTTTTGAGGTTCCTAATGTG
>JAAOEG020000001.1:8685940-8700940 GCA_011763625.2 Papilio bianor
CAGAAACATAAGTACAAAAATAAATACAATATAAAAAACCTAACCTAGAAGGCCACCAGCAGCGGAGCTAGGCCCAAGCTACCGGTGGTTAGGGCCGCAGAGAAAGAAACCGCCTGACAATGCGCGCTGTGTCGAGGAGTACTGCCTTTTGCATCTGCCCCTTACCCAACCATCTATCGAGAGACTCTTTAGATGTTGATCGAGACTCTTCGCTATGAGACTGTTCACACTAACGACTATAGGGACAATGATCGTCGAATCCACATCCCACAAAGCGGTTCTGTAATGTTCATTTCTAAAGAGTTAGGCTCGTCATCAGTAACTTCAGTTATTCATATCGATGACGATCACTCGTCAAATATGCCCAAAGTGTTAACGTCGTGTACGACGTACGTTCGTGTTAATTGACTAAGGAGTATTAAGTAATACGTGAGACTATTTCAATATTTGACACGTACAGTGTATTATGAGTATATTATTCATGATTAATATATTTCGACTTACTGATATTATTAAAATGAACAACATGACCCTACAATTTACATCTTTTTTTTCATGAAGTCTTTGAAAACAAATTATCACTAATAATTATTGTATGCTTAATCATCACAATTATTACATAGATAGAGGATTGTTATTATTTTTAATCTAATTTTCAAAAGTTTAAACTATAATATTACATAAATAAATATTCACCTAAATGTAATATACGCCAATATTTACATCTGTATAGGATCATGATATACTATGTCATTGATAAATTGTACGTGTTTTGTATATGTTGTAATTGTACTTTAATCTTAATCTCAAACTTAATCTTACTAATATTATAAATGCGAAAGTTTAGATGGATGGTTGGATTGATGTTTGTTAGGGGCTTGTAGAATTCACCTCTCAGGAAAAGTATTATTCTCTGGTTAGCTATGAGTGATTTGTATTTAAAATAAAGGTGGTTTTATTATCTCACTGACATATAATTGTGAGGATGTCCATAATTATTTTTTAAATTACATCGAAAAATTCATATTAAATTACGCCAGTGAAAAATTCCCGAAATTGTGTTGTCCAAAGTTATTGCGTATAAACAAAGTTACACACAACGTGTTATCAACTTTTGACAGTTGCGAAATGAACAGTTCCTGTGCTGAAAACTCCTGTATTCCAATGTTTAATAACCAAGCTGACGTATGTGACATACTCATACATGTATTTAAGCGAGTCTACGTGTTTTTAGGAACAATAAGTTAAGATGTTTTATAGCAATGTTTCCTAAGTTCCCTGTGGTAATGGTAATTTTTCACACTCCATCCTTTTCTTTTAAGGATCGTGGATTTGGAGAAGGGGACGCATATAAAAGAGTGATATCCTCTTTTAGGAAGGCCCTTCCTGCGTCGATTTAAGGTAGGCAACGAATCTGAAATTACGAATGTCAATAGGCAGCGATCACTTCGCTATTTTGGTGGATGTATGTGGCCATTTGACACGTTTTACTTACTATAAAAAAGTACTTTAAGCTGTTTCAACTATTGACAATATAAATGTATGACATTTATCATTAATAATGTGGCCATTTGAATTTAGACTTGTGGTTTTCTGTCCTCAGCTTGAAAAACCATCGATAAATAAAAAAATGTTTTAAAACCCCGGCAATTTGCAAACATAATTTTCAGTCTTTTTGTTATTATAACTAGTAAAAAACATAAAGGAATGTACAATGTATTTGCTTTTTTTCTATAGCTTGGTAAAAATAAATTGCATTCGCGAAAAATGTAACTGTTAGCATACCGCGTGTTTCATGTTGGCCAGTTATATGAGTACGGGATCGAGTCGTGGAATTTGCGGCATTCCTTAGACAACCGAGCTTCAATACTACATTATTCTGAGCAGACATTTCTCTATTATTAAATGTTTCTAAACTATTTATAAAATACGTTATTAAAGTCAGTCGAACATACATACATGTATATGGTGTTTGATATATACAGCCGCGAGCAAAAATAAAGGGTGTTATGAAAGTTTAAATATCTCGGAAGGTAAAGACGCTTTTTAACTGTATGAAATTGTGCATGATAGACAATCAAATATCCTTAAAATAAATTAAAATATTTTTATTAATTTATTTATATTTCATTAAAAACATATATACATTGAGATATTAGTACTTAGTACGTGGCAACACTAAGTACTAAAATCTTAATGAAATTAAATTTAATGAAAAATACTGTATTATCTAAGTTTACGTAAGATTTCCTTTTTCGTTTAATTTTATGTTTTTGAATGAAATATAGTTAAATTAATAACAATATTTTATTTTATTTTAAGGATATTTAATTGTCTATCATGCACAATTTATTTCAGTTAGCTAGCGTCTTTATCTTCCGAGATATTCAAACTTTCTTAACCGACCCTTTATTTTTGCTCACGGCTGTATTTTAAGTCGAATGTGCGTAAGGAAACAATTATAAGATAAAAACAAATTTTTAACATTCCCTTTATTTAAAGGTCCTTGGGCTAGTTTATAAGATTTTTATCAGGAAATTAATTATAGCAACATTAATTTAGAACACTAATGCATAATGTTAACTTACCGGATACACTTAAAATGAAATGTTATGAACAGTTTTCAAGGTAAAGGAATCTTACCAGGTGCAGAAAATACAGGGTCAGAGTCTTCGATAGCATAGAGCGTAATAATTATCATCCTTTACCAGGCATATGCTTTACATATAACGCCCTTAACCCAAAGGACTACGCAGATATTAGGGACTTTATTTGGCGGGAGTCTGGCACATCTTTAATTCTTCTACATTTATTTCATACATGTACACTACTCAAAGTGAAGTCGCTCTCGAAGGATTAACCGGTACCTTTACAACGTCCTTGCTCCTTTGGAAGTACGCAAAGAATACAGACTTTCATTTGGTGCGCTACTGGCACACCTCTTAAATCTCCTACATTTATTTCATACATGTACTACACTACTTAAAGTGAGATTGCTCTCGATAGATTAACAGGTACGTTGACAAAGTCCTTACTCTTTTGGGAGTACGCAGAATTTAAGGACTTTCATTTGGTGCGATTCTGGCCCACCTCTTCCGTCTTCTACATTTATTGCATACATGTACTACACTACTCAAAGTGAGGTCGCTCTCGAGGGTTTAACCGGTACCTTTATAATGTCTTTACTCCTTTGGGAGTACGCAGATTATGGACTTTCATTTGGAGCGCTTCTGGCCCACCACTTACGTCTTCTACATTTATTTCATACGTCTACTACACTACTAAAAGTGAGGTCGCTCTAGAAGGATTAACCGGTACCTTTATAATGTTTTTACTTCTTTGGGACTACGCAGAGATTATGGACTTGGCGCGCTTCTGGCACACCTCTTAGGGCATCTACATTTAATTTTTTCATTACATTACTAGTTTAAATGAGCACAATAATTTAACCGACTTCCAAAAAGCAAGGCTTCTTAATTCGTTTGATTTTGTCACTTCGTAGCTTCACTCCTGGTCTACTAATTTTATTTTTTAAATACTAAAACTGTCTCCTTGTTTCGCAGCTTGTTATAAAAAAACTTGTAAGAATGACCTCGGTCTACGGAGTAAATATTGATCTTTCATAAAAGCGGGCGTGTCAGTTCCAAATACATTTCGCGGTGATTGATGATGTCCGAAAATGTAGTTTTTATTATAAATGAACTTTTTGTAATACCGTCGAGTCGGAAAGAAAAGGGGCAAAGTCTTTTGTTGATAAAAACTATCAAGTCAAAGTTTTATTTTATTAGCCTTTAGATGTCAAGTGTTTGATATAATTTAACGCCTGTGTGTTTTTGACTTGATTTCCATTACTCTCTTGAGCATTTTTTGGCGTTTTTAGTACCATTTTAAACATCCCATGTGTGGTTCTTTGGTGGTTCAGGATGTTTATTTTAAAATATAGACGATAGTAACCATTTTCATGTGTACGAATTTATATTTTAAAACCAAGCTCATATTTATTTCAAATAGACTGAAAGCTTTTAAAATTGCGCCAACGAAAATCCATCCTTGAATGGATTTAGCTGGAAATGGGATCGCAGCGACGACGGTAAATACAATTACGTCCAACGCGACCTGTCGTTGAAGCCCTCGCGTATCAAGTGAAAAGGAAAATTGACATATACATGGATGTTAAATGTATTTCGTAATATGTCCAATCGAATAAAAAGATATACTTCCATATTTTGCTAGCTGACAATGTTATTTATACTCTATGATGTATTTAGATAAGATTTTAAATAATCCTGATTCATCACCATCATTATCAGCTCACTATACGTCCCCACTGAAGGGCTCGGAGCCTACCCTAAGTTAGGGTGACTAGGCTTTAGTCAACGCTGGCCCAGTGCGTGTTAGTTGACTTCACACGTATCTTTAAAAATCCACTCAGATATGTGCAGGTTGAATGCCACCAATCCAATTATGTTTTACTTCACTGCGAGAAATTCGAAAATCGAAAAATACGTTGGTATATGGCGGGCGATTACAAGTCAAGTGCTTAACCCTAGAGCCACCGACGCTCGTCTAAGTGTTAGTCTGATTACAATAAAGTTATTTTTTTTTAGATATATTTGTTATAATTTCATATTTCTATCGAATACAGTAAGATTATTCGACTATATTCTGATGCTAAATAAAATAATCATAAGTATATGGTAAAAATGTACAAAGTTTTTGCACAAATTTCTTATACCTTCAGCTCATTATACGTCCCCACCGAGGGGCTCGGAGCCAACCCAAGTTAGGAGTGACTAGGCCTTAGTCAACCACGCTGACCCAGTGCGGGTTGGTTGACTTCACACACATCTTTGAATTTCTTCGCAAATATGTACAGGTTGCATTACGATGTTTTCCTTCACCGTAAGAACGTCGGGTATATGTACATATGAAATTCGAAAATCGAAAAAAAAAACACATTGGTACATGGCGGGATTCGAACCAGGACCTGCAGATTACAAGTCATGTGCTTAGCCCCTGAGCCACCGACGCTCTATATAATTTCTTATTAAACATATATTTTATCTTAATTTATATGGTATCAGAAAGTCAAGTATTTTATTAACAAGTTTAAATCTATTGTTCCTTTAATCTAAATACTTCTATCCTACCAGTGCTTGCAGTCTATGTTCTTATTTCTATGTATGGATGAAACAAAGATAATACGTTAATACAAATAATCTGTATTAAAAATCTCCTTTGAAGTGTTAACAAGAATCCGTTTTCCATCATTTGAAGATAATTAAGCTAGAAGATCCAATTCATTAGAGGCTTTTGTTAGGACTTTACCGAGTCAGTGAGTCGCGTCGGCCGAGGACGGACAGTTCTATTGAAATCAAATTAAACGTAGTCCTTAATTACACTAGTGGATCAGACGTGGATAGATTTTATAGAAAAAAGGAAAATGTTTTATCTCCATACAAAGTACACGTAAATTAAGCTTGTTTACTTTCAAAATTTATTAACCGTTCAAAATAGAAACGATACGTTATTTTATTAAAACTTGGATATGTACACGAATTTGAATGTCGTTGACCTTCGGAATAATTTCTTTTAATTGTCACAACTGTGTATACACATCTGCCGTCATACTAATTAACTTCTTGTCACACTGTTTTGTTTATAAATTCCATTAGGTTTTCAGCGTTAGATGTAAAAGAAATAATTCTTACTAAAAACACAATATAAGAATTTCAAATTTTATTATGAGAAATTAAAAAATCATTACATGCGCAAAAATGTTGTAGTTTACATGTCAATGTCCCTTATCTATAGTCATAACGTAAGTATCAGGTTCGTAATACAAGTCGAGTTCACGCGTGCGCACGATCTGCTTGTAAACGAAGGCGGACTTGCGCGGCGTGCGTGTGCGATTCGGATTCGAAAAGTCCACCTCGTACAGACCAAAACGCTCTCTAGAACACAATATAAATTAATTAACACAACATTTCTAGTACCAAAATTCCATTCTGTTCCATTAACAGTGGTGGAGCCCGTTTTAACATCTTGGCACGAAAGGGCCGGATCTTCCGGTGCAACACCACGACCACACAGAAAACAGGCATGACGTGGAAAGTATTTCGTGTTTCACCTGATGAGTGTGGAGCCGGAGGCCTAATTTTAGTCTTCTTACCCTTTCCACCCCTATCTTACAAGGGAAGGATAAGAAGGCGGGTGGATTTGACGGAGCAGGAAACGTGTAGGAAGAAGAAATTTCCTCTTTCAGCACGTCTCCTCCCCCGTCGATTTAAGGTAGGCAACGTATCTGTATTTGCAGATGCCTACAGGTAGCGGTCACTTCGCTATTTCAGCGGTTTTAGGTGGCCGCTTGCTCGTTTGCCACCTTGTAATATTAAAAAAAAAACTCCAAAATATTTAGTTTTAAGAATTGCTATTTGGCCGTATATGTACTTAATATCTGTTACGCTTTGTTGGTGTAAATTGCATGTCTGTTGGATTAAAGCGATTAATGGCATCGGAAATAAATATCTGGTTAAGGCTTGTAAATCACGCGACTAAAAATAGATCCAGGTTGCGGCCTTCCTCTGCCACGCAGTAGGGAATCGGAAGGTATGTTAAAAAGTCATGGCCATTATTAATCTGTAAATACATAAATCCGGCAGTGCCGTAATGTGCAGCTGGCGTCATCGAGTCTACGCACGTATAATGGTACGACGGCAACACGGTCAGGGTGAAGATTGGATGTAACATATCGATGTAGATACTTACGTGTACCCAGACGTCCATTCAAAGTTGTCCATTAAGCTCCAAGCGGTGTAGGCGCGGATGTCGGAGCCCTCAGCGATGGCGTCCAGCATGGCGGAAATGTAGTAGCGGTAGTAAGTGACGCGGTCGTCGTCCTGCAAGCCGCCGTGCGTCGCGAAACCGTTCTCCGTCACGAGAACTGGAGGATTGTTGTAGTCATTTCTTATCTTTGTCAAAAGATAATAGAATCCTTTTGGAACAAACTGGAATCAAAAAATGTCTTGGATACTAAATATTGAGTAAACCGTTTTTGATATAATAAAACATAGTTATTCAATCACTTTAACTTGGAGATATCGTTATCACAATAGAAATGTGTAACCACGCTAAAAGAGAGGTGAACCTAAGAATGTTTACCTAATTTTTAATAATTCAAGTAATGTAGATCGTCCGTTCCTCGGGGGCTAAGCACTGGGCTTGTAGTCTACAGGTTTTGGTTTGAATCCTGCCATGTACCAATGTGTTTTTCAATTTTCGAATTTCATATATTATTATTATTATATCGAATACATTTACCCAACGTTCTTAAGGTGAAGGAAAACATCGTGATGCAACCTGCACATAAGCATGAATGCTGCGAAGAAATTCTAAAGATGTGTGTAAAGTCAGCCACGCCGCATGGGCCAGCGTGGTTGACTAAGTCTTAAACTCCCTAACTTGGGGTAGGCTCCGACCCCTCGGCGGCGATGTATAGTGAGCTGATGGTATAGTATGTAATGTAGTCAACACCGGTAATTACCTTGGTGGCATTAGACTCTCCGATTTGCCATCCCTCTCCGAAGTAAGTGGCAGCTCCAAGATCGTCGTCAGTGGAAGGCGATTCAAACATACCTTTCACCGAATCATTTCTGTACACGTAGTACGAGAAATAATGATTTAGACCAAAATAGTCTGAAGTCCCTTTGATGAAAGCAATTTCTTCGCGGCTAAATTCGGGAAGCCTGGATCTAAAGAAGCCTTGTTCAGCACTTTTCCGCGCTACTCTCTTTTTCATAGAAAGTGGAAAGTCGCCAGTTTTAGAAAATATCGGATGAGAGTATATAGCCCACTGAAACGAAAACACAAGTTTTAACAGTGTAATTTAACAGTGGTAGAGCCCGCTTTAACATCTTCGCACGAATAGGTCGGCTTGCCCGGTGTAATACCACGACCACACAGAAAACAGGCGTGAAGTGGAAGTAATTCCGCGTTTCGTCTGATGAGTGTGCGTTCCGGAGGCCTAATATTAGTCCTCCTCCCCTTTCCACCCCTTTCTTATAAGGAAGGGATGGGAAGGGGAGGTGGATCTCACGAAGTAGAGGACGCATAGAAAGTATAAATATTATCTTTCAGTGCGTCTCCTCCTCCGTCGATTAAAGGTAGGCAACGCATTTGTAATTGCGGATGTCTATGGGCCACGGTCAATTCGCTAATCAGCGATTTAAGGTGGCCGCTTGCTCGTTTGCCACCTTGTTATATAAAAAAAAACACACACACAATTCATACTTTCTTAGGAATCAAATCTTAAAGAAAAAATACTTTTAGGATGTTAAGAAAGCCAATAATCTCGTATATAGAGTATATGAGTTTTGAAAAATATTCCTAACCGTAATTTTATTAGCGCTTTAATTATAAGGATTATTACTAATAACCACAGTTACTTTTTTTAGGTTTGTCATGCTTTGTGGTTTCTATATTAAAGTATATCATATTTTTTCGTAGGTAATACTGCATTTTACGCCGCCTTGAAAGGAATTATAAAAGATGAGATATTTTATGTGTGTTAAAATTTACATAAACAATATTGTAGGTTGAGATAATTAATACGTACATTAAAGTCATTAGCTTCTAGAGCGGCTTCTTTGTATTTCTCAAATTCGTATGAATAAAACTGAGCGCTTAATGTTATGAATATAGCTCCGTGCTGTTTTGGTCGAAACTCTTTATCGTATATATGATAAGCCTTCGCGTGAGCCAGTAGCAAATTTCTGGCACATAAATAGTCGGCAACTCCTGAGATTTGAAGCATCGGAGCTAAAAAGTCTCTACCATAACCGAAGTAGCAAATTTGTGCCGGCTCATTTATCGTGATCCATTTTTTAACTTTATGTCCAAACAATTTGAAACAGACCCTTGCGAAGTCTGAATACCAGTCTATTATATACGGATTTGACCAGCCTCCCATCTTCTGCAGTTTCTGTGGCAAGTCCCAATGATAGATCGTGACGACAGGTTCTATATTATGCTTAAGCAATTCGTCTATCAAGTTATTGTAGTATTTCACTCCTGCTTCGTTAATCTTGTCCGGGAATGCTGTCGGTAGAATGCGTGGCCAGGATAATGAAAATCTGTAATAATCCAGGCCCAACTCTCGCGTCATTTCTACGTCTCTCTTGTACAAGTAATAAGAATTAGCGGCAATGTCACCATTCGAACGGTCTCTGATCGCGCTGGCGTTTGTGTGTGTCAGGTAATCCCATATACTTTCAGTTTTTCCTGGTTAAAAATAAAAACGCGGCTAAATGAATCATTACTAAATATACCTATTAGATTTATTAAAAGTATTATATACTAGCTGTCGTTCGCGATTTGTCCGCGTATTCTTATTCTAAAGTAATAGATTCTTAAATATACGTAGCCTAAGTTACTCCTTATTACAACAGCTATCTGCCAATAAAAGTCCTGTCATAATCGGTCCAGGCATTTCAGAGATTAGTCGGACCAAACAGACAGACAGACAAAAATAAAAAAAACGTGTGTACCATATGGTACAATGTACGGTACAATACAAAAACGAGTATGTCTATATATACATATAGACATACTCGTTTTATTTATATAAATAAATTGAATGTACTTGTTTGTATGTATGTATTTGTTAAACAATATTGTTATTACTTTCAAGACAAAGAAAATAAAATAATCTCGTATACTTTGTACTTTGTACAATTTTAGCTCACAGAGGCTATACTAAAAACATTTATTGATATGGAAC
Organism: Papilio bianor; assembly: GCA_011763625.2. Lineage (NCBI taxonomy): Eukaryota > Metazoa > Arthropoda > Insecta > Lepidoptera > Papilionidae > Papilio > Papilio bianor. The sequence goes on from JAAOEG020000001.1 coordinate 8,695,719, forward strand.
CTGGAAATCGTATAGTTTGACTTCAAGTATCAATTAGCAGGTGAGTGGTTAGTGAATTTATTAACTGTATATTCACCATCTTCATTCCAAGCTCCTTCAACCTGATAAGCGGCAGTTGCTGTACCAAAGCGAAAGCCAGCTGGAAACTTTCTCGTACTTCGTCGATTGTGGTGCTCACTATCAGCAATCACCACATTTACAATAACAAAGAACCTGGAAAGTTAAACGATAACTGTAATTAATCAATTTATTGTTACCTTTGACTTCTGTTTGCACCTGAATAGTAATTTAGTCGAGTAAAGTGTACTTAAGTAGCTTACTCCACTGTCCAATAATCTTTCGCAGTACACTCAAAGTACAGTCCACTTGTGTGATGTTTTGAAAGATAAACATCAACGTTTACTAAAGAACTCGACTAAAGCGACTGCTTCGGACTTTTTATCAGATGGCCGAGTAGGCAGAGACGCGTGGTAAGGTGCGCTACTCGCCAATCCTTTTTCGTTTAAGTTTATGTTTTTTAATGAAATATAAATAAATTAATAAATATATTTTATATTATTTTAAGGATATTTAATTATTTATCACAATTTATTTCAGTTAGCTAACGTCTTTATATTCTGAGATATTCACCCTGTCTTAACCGACCTTTTATTTTTGCTCAAAGCTGTACATATGATTTTTTGCTTTGAATATTAGCAGTAATAATTTCATTGATATCAACGTGAACGCATACGTCAAGACAAAGAGGTCTGTTTAAACTTTTGTTAGCCACAATCCGCGAGGCATAGACAAGGTGTTTCAGGTCTGGTTTCGTACTCAGTGTGTTAATATTATATTTTTGTCCTTATGGTTTTTGCTTACATACAAATTTAAATATATGATGTGTAACAACCGTGGATAGAATGACTAAAAGCTAAATTCTTAAATATACAGCGATAACAGTATTAGTGCAGATTTTAAAAAGCTTAGTTTCAACGACAATTTGTTGCACTAATCTGTTTGCATGAATAATAATAACGTAATTTTAGATTTAATATGAATCGTAACTCAAAGTAAACGGACATTGGATTATTTTTTGTGACGAAGGTCTGTAACCTTGACTTTTTCTTTCGAGCGGCGAAAATTTCTATAGAATCTCTATCGGTTTAAATCTTAAGTAATTATATTATAATATGTAACCATGTTACAAAAAACAATAAAAAGATTTACAAATAATAAATGCGTGAACAGTAGTTACGTCAATTATTAATTCATCAGCATCATCAAGTCCACATCATCAACCAGCCTAAAGTCGTCCACTGCTGAACGTATTAATCAAAGTATTAATTACGCAAGAACAATTCTGGCCAATAAATGTGATCACTAAAAAAATTTCACTTTGACTTAACTACTACCCCAGGTTTCTTGATGTTCGTAATTGGTTGCGGTTCTGGGGTTATGTGGCCAGTGCCCAGTCGGCCTCTTTGGTTGATTTTTTTTTACACGATGACAAAGAAAAGTTTATTGAACAAAAAATAAATGACGACACAAATATTTTGAAAAAGTGGAAAAATAAAAGTCAACAATAAAAAATAAAATCAACCAAAGAGGTCAACTGCGCACTGGCCACATAACCCCAGACCCGCAACATTATTTTATTCTATTTTTTTTTACTTTTAAACTAATCACAAAACTTACTTTCTTCTTACAGTTTTACATTGTAAAAATATCTGTATAGAAATTTTTACAGTTTAATACCGCTATTATTTAACAATATTTTTTTTAAAAACTCACAATAAAGTTTTGTGGGAGTACATTTCGACCGCCCACATTTATCCGCCGCCAGTGTAATGCCACGAATGAAAACTATTGTTTAATTCCAAGCTGTTTTGTTATACATTAATAATTTCCGCTTTATATATCAAAAACTCGCCATCTTTACAATGTAAAGGTACAGATATACGTGAAGTATAAATTAACAGCAATAAAGTAATTCGCACATTTCATGACATAATTTATTACTCGTTTAATATTTGCCTCTGTCAAAAAAAATACAATAAAAAAGTTAATTTTGTTAGGAGCAGAATAAGTATGTTTACCCGTTAATCATAACCTGAATATTTTATTTATTTATTTATTTAATTTACCTATATTTTATATCAGATGGTGGCAAACCGGCAACTGGCTTCCTGAATTCACCAAAGCAGCAAAGCGACCGCTGCATATAGACATCCGCAATTGCAAATACGTTGCTAATCTTTAATCGATTGAGGACGACACATACAGAAAGAGAATATTAACTCTTCCCGTACATCTCCTCCTCCGTCAAATCCCGTTCCCCTTTCCATCCTTTCCTATAAAGGATGGGAAGGGAAAAGGAACTAAAATAATGCCTCCTTCACACTCACTCATCAGACAAAACGAATAACTTCCACTTGACGTCTTTATTCTGTTTTTTTTTTGTGACTGGATTGTCACTGTTTGCCTTTCGAATAGTTCGAATAGTGTGTATCGAATCACGACCACGTGGTTCAATATTGGCACCATTTAATTTTTAATAATAATATATTTTTTTATTAAATCAATTAACCTATAGGCACTGAATACATCTTAAAAAGGTTATAAATTCGAAAGTAGATGGATGGATGGATGTTAAAAATATCTTCAGAACGGCTCAACGGATCTCGATAATTTGGCTTATATGTAGAAGTTACTTTGGAAGCACACATAGGTTACTTAACAAGTTTTTTCATGCGGACAGAGTCGCCGTGACAGCTAGTTTTACATGGAGAACCCAAAAGATGTAATTTAATCCGTCGTACTGGTCGTTTTTAAAATCTAACCGAAGTACAAATTTAAAACCAATTCCGAACTGTGTTGTCAATTAAAACGATATAATAATTATCTATATTTTTGTAATTTGTGTTAAATTTTTATTAAATAATTATATGTATGTATGTCACCTTAATTTATGTTGTTTAATTATAAATATCATCAGTTATTATCAGTTCTCCGACAGACGTAGACCTTTCTTCATTATTATAATTTAGGTCAATAATGTAAACTAACTATTTAAAATTATTCATGAAAATGTTAACCTTCACGACTCTTTCGAGGTTATAACTATTGAGGTTGATAAGTCTTTAATATATAAACCACGGAAACGTACTAGAAAAATGACTAGTATTCATAAACACATGACTATACTAGATATCACCCGCAACGTTGCGTGAAATAATATAAACTCGGTATCATTTTGATTTTGTTTTATTTTTATGCTTATAATATATACGACTTAGGCCAGTGAATAACGTAATGGACGGGTCCGCAAACAGGTCAGAAAATAAGGAAGATACAAAGTTCTATAGATCGTTGGATTCGATGGAAGTTGACTTATCAAAAATAGCGGGGAAAGCGGGAACAGTCATAAATTGGGACAAGTAAAAAAATATGAAGGAGGCCTATACCCAGCAAGGGTCATGACAGTAATGTTATTTAGTTAATGTGTCAATTGTCACCGTCATGTCATGATATGAAAGGCTTATCATTATTTTATAGAACACTACCGGCCCGTCCCGGCTTCGCACGGGTATAAATCTGATAAATCTCGTAGGGTTCAGCCTGCGTTTGTTGCATTGTAAGCGGAAAAAAAAAATTATTTATGGCATCACATCAGAAACCTCAAAAATAACAGTATTTCTCCACTATTTAATGGATGTTATTATACATATAAACCTCCCTCTTCAATCACTATCTATTAAAAAAAACCGCATCAAAATCCGTTTCGTAGTTTTAAAGATTTAAGCATACATAGGGTTACAGGGACAGAGAAAACGACTTTGTTTTATACTATGTAGTGCATAATCCAAAGTGTGAAATTGTGAATTCAGTAGAAGTTAAATATATGGTAGTCCAACATACTCTGAAACATTTCAGCACATCTCAAGTGAGCAAATTTGTATTAAAGTAAAAAAAAATGTAAATCTCATATAAAACAATTTAATGTCGGAAAAAACAAACAAAACAAACTTAAGCTTTGAGCATAATGTCATAACGGTACCAAAGTTAACAGTTATTATCATTAATTGTGTATTTTATTTTTCTTTAAATTTTATGCTTAAAAAAATCTGGCGCTTGTTGTAATAAATATTAAAAAGGTGTGAAAAAAATTAATTGCACTAATTAGTTGATGGCCCGACCATTGAATTGCACTTATGTAAGTATGTATAATAAATCTGGGAAACCTGTAATATACGAGTATTGATAGTTTATTTTTATTTACTATTATTAGCTGTCGCCCGCGACTCCGTCCGCGCGTTCTTTTTCTAAAATAAACGTAGCCTAAGTTACTCCTTGTTACAGCAGCTACCTGCCAATGAAAGTCCCGTCAACATCGGTCCAGCCATTTTAGAGAGTAGCCGGAACAAATAGACTGACGGACAAAAATGGTAAAAAACGTTATTTTAGTGTATGTACGTATATTTATTCATATACAAGCTACCAACTAAAAGCTGGCTACCTGAATTCGCTTAAACAGTAAAGCGCTCAAAGACAAAAAAAGGAAATAGTGTATCCCACGGGAACCGCAACTATTTCCGGCATCAAAAGTAGTCTATGTGTTCTTCCAGACGATCTTTTATATCTATGCCAAATTTCATCGGTGTCCGTTCAACAAAGCGACAGACTCTAACAATTATTCATCTATCCATCTAAACTTTCGCATTTATAAGATTGCATTTCGCAAGTGTTTGAGTAGTAATGTTATTGTAATTTACCGCGATTGTTAAAATACGCTTCGGTTGGTAAAGTGACGGTATAAAAGGGTTGACGTATGTTTAAGCTAAAGTTTATTTTAAACACAAAATATAATATATATAAATACTAGCTACCCGGCAAACATTGTTTGGCCATATACATTATTCCTAGGGAATTTCTAGTGTAGAAAAAAAACTAAGTTATTGTATGTTGTATGGAGCGATGTGAACGATGAGTGATAATTGATCAGTAGTTATCGAGCGATGAAAAATGATTATATTACTAAAACGACTATTAAAAATAGGGGTTGGGTTAGGGTGAAAATTTAGGTGAAAATTTTAAACTTACACTTACAACTTTAAAAAAAAAATTCTTTAAAAGTTAGGGGTAGACACCGCTTATTACATAGGGGTTTGAAAAATAGATACAAGCCGATTCTCAGACCTATTAAATATGCATATAAATTTTCATAACAATCGTCCAAGCCG
>JAAOEG020000001.1:9263528-9273749 GCA_011763625.2 Papilio bianor
AATTATCTTTTGTTATAAAAAATCTGTTCTATCCGAAATGATTCAATATTCTCGATTACTTTAAATTAATTAAGATACACTTCTATTAGAATAATCTTAATACTCTCGTATGCCCAATACTATGATACGGCACAAAGAGCATTAGTTAAACAAATCGAAATGGTTCACGGCTTTCTACGAGACAATATTTAAGATAGGACCTCGATTTTTCTTGGATCGTAAGTTATGAGCATGGGAATAACTCCGCAGTAGATAGTGAAACAACACGACAATACTTTAAGTGTAATAAAATTTGATTTCATTATACACCAAATGTTTGGACAACTTCTCCAAGCCCTTTGCGTCCGATTAAGTAAAGTAAACTAAAAGTAAACCTTTAGTTAAAGTGAGTTAGTGAGCGAGTTAAAGAAACGCACCGGTAATCAGACTGTCAAGTTTTTGAACAAACAGAGCGAAGTCATGAAATAGATTCATTGTTACTGTTTATTTAGTTTCGAAACGAAATATTCCAATTTCGTAATAAAATTCTTTGAAAAACATGTATAACAATTTTTGATCTGCATTTCCATGGAGAAGACCTATAAAGTTACTGCTGACATCTTATTTTAAACAATTATGATCAACTTAATGACATGAGTGTAATCTCAACTTTTTAATTATAAAACATTGGATTCTTTATAACACCATTGTTATTATAATACTAGCTGTAGCTCGCGACTCCATCCGCGCTTTTTTTCCTAAAATAAAAGGTTTTTCTAAAATAAACGTAGCCTAAGTTACTCCTTGTTACATCAGCTACCTGCCAATAAAAGTCCGTCAAAATCGGTCCAGCCAATCCAAAGATTAGCCGGAACAAACAGACCGACAGACAGACAAAAAATCTAAAAAATGTTTTTTTGGTATTAGTACCGTATATACATATATTCGTATACATGCAGAAAAAAACGGTTATTTCAATATTACAATCAGACACTCCAATTTTATTAATGTATGTATAGATAAGAATGGTGTAGCCTGTAGCCTGCGACTCCATCCGCATGTAATTGAAATTAAAACTTAGTATCATAGATGTAATTCCAGACTATATTCTATATCTGTGCAAAATGTACGTAAGATATGTTAAACCGTTACGGAATTATCGAGTAAATAAGAAAAAACTAGGTATCTCTCAGGAACGGTATTTCCGGGATTAAAAGTAACCAGTGTTTTCTTCTAGACTATCGTTTACATCTATGCCAAATTACATCGAGATATGTTCAGCCGGCTACAAACTCTAATAAACATCCATCCATCTAAACATTTGTATTAATGATCTCTTTCTTTGGGTCCTTTTCAAATTAGTGCCTCGTGTTAAGTTCTACAATCCGCTGGGAGAGGTAACTGTTTCCCAGTGGAGAATAAAAGTTTTTTTTCATTAGGTCAGCTAAAATGGCTACCCATCAGACGTCGTCAAACGCTTCGATGTACAAGGAAACAACTGTATAAGACTCTGTCCCAATTATACCTCTATTTTAAAGTAACAAGCCGTGTTGAGGTGAAAATTAAGGGTAAGCTCACAACCATATAATAAGCACCTGGGGTCTCTCCGTACAATTATTTACTTCCTCGACTCGCACTAAATTTAATGCTATACAATAGACTTACTGCCATGAAGCTTTTAATCTGAGCTTATTTTCACTTCGAAGTCGGATTTTTGGTTTACTACTTTTATCCCAAATTAAAAAAAATTACTGTTAAAAAGTTGCAAACAGCATGTCATACCTCAACAGGGTACTAGTTATTTTTTTCTTTTTTATATAATATGTTATTTGTAGGAGAAGGGCGAAAACCAGCGAGGAAAGTGATATGTTCATCGACTGTCATGGACATCTGCAATTCTAGACGAACCACAGATTCGTTGCCGGCTTTTGACAAAAAGGTACGCTCGCTTCTTGGAGGGATTTAAGTCGTATTGGTTTGGAAATACTTACTTACCCAGGATAACACCGTGGACCACCTTTGTGGGAGGCTAAACATTTAGTGTGCATGTTACCTGGCGCTCTGTCGTGGTCTCTTATGATGGCAACCGACGGCAGGATCCGTTTGAAATAGTTTTCGGAAATACTGCCCATGGTATATATGGTAAAATATGCAGAGAGAACTACCGTCGCTCTAGACAGCCACAGAAACATGCCGATCAGTAAGAACTTAGTCGTTGACAATTCGAGTTGCTTTCAGTTGTATGTGGTCAACTGGAAGAAGCTGTCAAAGAAAATTACATACAGATTCTTGTAGACCACTCTTTCTGTTTTTTTTTAAATACATTTTCTGGATATAAATATCCTGATTAAACATGAAATATTATCGTATTAGAAGATATTGTAATTGTATCGAATAAAATGTTTAATAAAGATTTTCCTAAAAGGCCATTAAGGTGTTCGTTCATACCGACTTGGTAGCAGTTATTTGTGTTTGGCTTGCGAGGCTTGTTAACATGTGGCTTGGGCAGCCACCGAACAACAAGCCTCACGAATTGTAAAAGTGGCTGATATTGTTGCTCCGGCCCTATTCTGGTAGCATACAGTATGTGCACTATGAAAACCTAGTAAATATAAGAAAAAAACATTTAGATTATTTCTATTATACATCCAAATATAGGATAATTGTATCCTACCAATGTATAATTGGATTGAATTGAGGGTAGGATAAAACTAATTATATCATCTTTCATAAAGCATTCGAAGGTTTTATTCTTTTTTAGAAAGTGACAAACGAGGAAGCGGACACCTGAATTCGCCAAAATAGCGAAGCGACCGCTGCCCATAGACATCCGCAATTGTAGATGTGGTACCTTTCTTCAATCGACAGATGAGGAGACGCAAAGAAAGGAAATAATTCACCTTTGTCCTATGCGTCCCATTGTCCTTTAAATTTAATTTTCTCCTGTCTTCTGTGTGGTCGTGGTATTGCATTGAGACGCCCATTGCAGATGTTATTGCTGCCGTCTACCTCTGTTTGTTAAGCAAAAAGGATTTTATTCTTGAGTATATGAGTGAACATTCTTAAAAAAACAATTCGTAATAATGTAAATAAGATAGCTATGAATTTGATCGTAATCTGAATATTTTACCAATGCTTATCATATCAAAGATCACAACATAAATCCAGCGGCGTAAATATAGAATTTTCTCGTCCGTTCGTCATCTCAAACACTAACCATTTAGGGTTGTCTCATACCCCAAATTTTATTCGTAATTGGTAACTTTATGTATTGTAATGAGGGAGATATAAGAGAGTTTTTAAAAAGTATAGTTTGAAGTATTAAACTAGTATGAAACATGTAAATTTCATGTAGGTATTGTGGCCGCACTAGCCAATTGTACCAACTTGACCACGACATATAAATATGTACATATTATAAAGCTGAGAGTACATCCAATTGTAATAGCTACACAGCCACCTACGGCTAGATGTGGTATTTAAATGAAATAGGTGTTACAGCCCTGCGACATGTAAGCCAGTATTAACATAGCGTGCGCACGCGCAGCTCCGCAAGACAGAGAGGCGCCTGTCGCCTGTCGCCGCCGCGCCCTCTGATTTATAGTCTGTACTCTCAATGGCAACGCACCGGACGCTGTGTTACTCTGTGCTGTTACATCATTTTGCCACTTTACGCATGCTTTACATACCATCTCTTAGAATTTCTGGTTTACCTGTATCGTGAGTTATCACTACATAGTATAAAAAGTCTCTGTCCCTATGTCTTTATGTATGCTTAAATCTTTAAAACTACGCAACGGATTTTGATGCGGTTTTTTTAATAGATATAGTGATTGAAGAGGAAGGTTTATATGTATAATTTCATCCATTAAATAGTGAAGAAATACTGTTATTTTTGAGGTATCTAACGTGATGTCGTAAATAATAACATTTTTTCCGCTTATATTGCAACAAACGCAGGCTGAACTCTACGAGATGTATCAGATTTATAACCGTGCGAAGCGGGCGCTAGTGTAAAATAAACTAAAATACGTATTCAAATCCAGAGACTAAGCCATTACCCAATACAAAGTTAGTCTGATATTTAAATAAGATTTTGATTTGACTTCCAAACCTTAAAAGGTTCGGACTTACGTATACACTTGAGTATTTGACCAAAACCCCGATATGGACAGAAGTAATTCATTTCACCACACAGAAATGCGTGATAATTATCAATATGACGTTAAAACACTTTTAGTCCGTTGCACTAATTAAAATAACTCTATTTTTGCCAATTACTAAGACACCTGGTACGGAGTTTGTATGTAGGGTTGTCTTCATGATGAATTCGAATTCTATTATACTATCTGTCGCCCGCGACTCCGTCCGAGAGGAATTAAAATAAAAGTATCCTAGGTGTTATTCCGGACTATGATTTATAACTGTACAATATCTCAGTATGATATGTTGATGCGTTGTGGCATTATCGAGTCAATATGTAAATAACAAAAAAAATACCCCTCGGGAACCGTAACTATTTCTGGGATCAAAGGTAGCCTAAGTGTTCTTCCAGACTGTCCTCTAAATCTACGACAAATTTCTTTTAAGTCCTTTATTTTAAGTCTATCTAATAATCTAATTTTATTTTAAGTCCTAGTAATCTTTAACTAAGAGAAGGCTCCGAGCTCCTCAGTCGGGACTTATTGTGATGATGATGAAAATGATATTTTAAAATAAATTATAAAGAAGGTATTTCGCTGACTCAAATTTATAGGCTTTAATTTTCACTGGATTAAAATATGTACTTCTTTTTCTAGTGCTTTTCACTACTATAGGTTGTCCGGTAGCTTGGAAAATGTATTCCAGTCAAGATGTTCTGATGATGGATACATCGTTACTAAGATTTTTGGAAGAAAATGAGTTGTTATTTAAAAATTCAATCTGGTAGCTGCTTGTTGTCAAACTAACACTAATTCGTTGCACGTCGTTTCTCGTATTGGATTACTCAATAACTTTGTTGCATTATAACGTTACTATAACGCTATAAGTGACAACTGGAACAGGATGAATGTCAAAGCGATGAGAATTAAAAGAATTATTCTTTTTGAATATTATCCGCTTGTCAATGTCAATTCGACGGTTGAAAAGTATTTTGGCAACCCTAACCGCGTGTGACTAATTGCAGCGAGCTTCGGCCTGGCAATTATTAAATTATTTAACGCCTCAAAGCGTGACCAGTTAACGTGGATCCGCCGAGCAACAGACTTTTTCATGTAATTAATTAAAACCAAGACGAATTGTAAGATAAAAATTGTAGTATTGCATGAGTCATGGATCTAAGATTATGGTGTTTGTGGCTATACAGCGGTTGGAAGAACCGGCTCGCCAGTATACAACTTAGAATAATTGAAATAGATGTATACTATCCGCAACAATGAAACTTTAATAGAACGACGTTATATCATGAGATTTTATACAAAAGAAAAGAGAAGGTGACAGTCTATCTTAGTAAAAACTGAGCGCAAGCAACGCTTTAGTAATAATGCAATTAAAAATAATAATTACAAATGATTTATTTTAAAGTAATAAGACCAGACAGGACACAGACGACAGGAATGCAATGCTCGGACGTGGTTTAATAGGTTGGTTAAATTCTAAACTTTATTTGTTTTTATCTCCTTATTCCTAAGCATTTAGCTCCGAATTCCAGTGCATAATTTTCAGTACCTCACATATTTTATTAAATACAGTAGTTTGGTAATGAATTTTCTATGTAACAAGAATTCGTTCCTCCCTGTAAGGTCTGTGTGTATTTATCGAAGGCCTACTATCTACGGAACATGCAAACACGGAGCAATATTGCTCTACATAAAATGACGTGGGCGCTGATCACAGCATTACTGTTTGTAATTTTCGCTGGAAATACGGTCTCGAACAACGAAGATAGGAAAATAGTTGTAGTCGATTATAGATATTAAAATGGAGTCATGGAGTAGACCTACATAAGGAAACTGAATAAGCCAATTCTATATTTTCATTTAGTATTACAAGCAGTCAAGTCTAGCGTCAGTGGCTCAGGGGCTAAGCACTTGACTTGCAATCTGCAGTTCCTGGTTCGAATCCATCATTTACCAATGTGTTTTTCGATTTTAGAATTTCATATGTACATTTACCCGACGTTCTTACGGTGAAGGAAAACATTGTGATGCTGCACATATCTGCGAAGAAAATCAAAGATGTGTATGAAGTCAACCAACCCGCATTGGGCCAGCGGGGTTGATTAAGGCCTAGTTACCCCTAACTTGGAGTTGGCTCCGAGCCCCTCAGCGGTGAGGTATAGTGAGCTGATGGTATGGTATATTACAAGCAGTTATTGAATTGTGTTAACGACAATTTTTTTATGTATAGGCTTTATAAAACCCCACGAAATGTATGGTGTAACGGCTACCTACAAAGGATATTCATCACATAAGCATCAAGATTAGCCGTGTACCGTTCTCCAATCAAAATTTATACGTTTATCATACACGCCGTAACTTCCCATACATGTGAAATCTAATCAGAATGTATGCGTGAATCTTACCGTTTAATAAGAGCCCAACAAGCCGTGCCGTATAACGCAATATATAATTTCATACCTTGTAAATTGTCGGTTATGTAAAGATGCGTTTCCATTGTGCAAAAGCTCTGCAACTCACCAAGTTTGGAATATTTGACTGCTTTACCTGGATACCTATGATTTGGATTCCCCTAGTATCTGGTTTCATTTGGTAGATTCAGTTATATCTCTGTGTATAATCCCTAGATTCAGAAGCTAAAGGAAAACTCAAGATGCCTAATTTCATTGACAGTGTAGTCAATTGCCAAGAGACATTTAAGCTTCATCACTACCTGGCTGAATAGAAAGGTTTTTGTACAATTAGATGCACATTCTAAAGTTGTCAATTTTGATTTCTTGCTCATGCTCTTTATTTTAGCTTATAACTTGTATCGTGCTCGTCGGTCGCCTGCGTCCGTTTACAGTGGAAATACAGCATAAGCTGGGAGGATTCAAAACAAGTGAGCGTGCTCATAAAGATAGCTGCCTCATTACGCCCTAACGAGCGGCCGAGGCACGCGCCTTCATATATTGCAAGTTGAGGATGCACGTTTCAAAATTATTGATCGGTAAATCTTTACATTTATTAAATAGCTGAAGCATCTTGGTATAAGAAATCGTATATACTTTTTAATATCGTCATTTTAAACACGACCCAGATTCAGCATTTTTGGGCTACACAAATAAGTATTCCCCGTGTAAGCTTGTACTCCATTGTTACACTTATTTTTGATTCCGAATCCATTTTAAATTATAACGCCATTTAGCTGGACGTAGCTTGTTTACGTAGGATTAAAGAAATTCCAATATCTTTCTTTCTAAATGTGTAAATGTTTATAAATTTAAAGTAATAATAAACGAAATTGATCCGTTTTTTCCCTATTATTCAGAATTTTAACCTGTTTTTGAACAATTAATCGACTAAATACATTTGCATATCGGATATATAAGTTTCATATTGCTCATAAAATGTGTAATCCGATTTCATTACAAATCTTTTAATAAAAGTCACGTAAAAACAAAACAAAAAAACAAATTATTGAAATATTTGATTCCTAAATGTGGAAAAGAACTTTATATTTTCGTGTTTAATACTGAAGTTAATAAAATGCGACATTATTTTATTCATAATGTATTATGTCATTTATAGACTACAATGTCACACCTGAGGCGACATTACAGCGTTAATTGGTTACGTCTCGAACCGAGTAACTCTATACGAGGTGTGAAGGCGACCTACTAAGTGGGGCAATAAATGACTCACATGCATATGACTAAATTTATTACGAACTAGCTCAGCCCAGCTGGCTTACCGATGTTGGTCATAAGTGCTTGTTCAAGCATAGTCCGTCAGTTGTAGATGGCCTCTGGACGGTCCTTGATACCAAGAATTTGAATCTTTAACAGATGATATTCTTTCTAAGTAGGCAAAAGTGACAGATTGGTGTCCAAGACAGCACAAAAGACGCAAGGGAAGGCAGCGTCTTAGATGGGACGATTTAAAGAAAAGAGCTGGTTTAACATGGAGAAAGAAGACCTGAAATAGAAACGAGTGGCGAGCTTTAGGGGCCTTTGCGGAAACGCAGTATTTAAACCGGGGTCAAATGATTTACTTATTAATACTGTTTCATTTAATTTGTAAGATTACTGAAATAATTGCTGTTGGGGTTATTGTTATTCTTTCTAGGTTCCCTAATCTAAATACAGTATTGTCAAGCAGTAAAGTTATTTCTACATCATGATCTATTTAAGGAATCGCGTGGGTGATTTTTTAATGCATCAGTTATTAAGAGATCTGATAAAAAAGACGTTACACCTACAACTAGTTTAGGTTCCAGCAAACATGATTAACTATTGTGAACTGAAGCTCTTGGACTTATGGTAGAAAATGCATGAAACGAATATAGGTATTAAGGTATATATAGGTATTATAGCAATTATCTATTTATTTTAGCTGATGATTATTAAACTACGCTGTTCTTTTGTTTGACTATCTATCACCCACGACTCCGTCCGCGTGGAATAAAATAACACTAAGTATTCAATATCCAGAGTTTTGTAAATACGTAAATAACAAAAAACTACGTGTCCCTCGGGAACCGTACCTATTTCTGGAATAAAAGTAGCCTACGTGTTTTTCCAGATTATTCTCTACATCTATTCCAAATTTCATCGAGATCCCTTCAGCAGTTTTGTCTACAAACTCTAACAGACGTCCATCCATCCATCTAAACTTCCGCATTTATAATATTATTAATATTAATATTAAGATTAAGATTAAGATTAATATATTTTGCAGTGTTTTTTATGGACTCTTAAATATTCTTATGTCCCTATTTCACACATAGAGTAGATTCTTTCAAAAATCGTAATCTTATAAGATGAACATTATGGGAAACAAGGGCATGGGGTCTTTCAATTTGAATAATGTAAACACCATCAATTCAGTCCGTTCAACTCAAGCTAATGTGGATTATACTAATGAATTCTAGCCACATTTTTTTTTATTTTAACATCTATTGAGCTCACTCACATTTGTTACATAGATTCCTCATATAGGTCCGGCTTTACTACAACATAGCTGAGACTATCGACTCTCTTTCTCTCTCAAGGTGCCTCTCCTTTAATGCAGGTTGGCCTTCAGCTCACCGAGCTATTGCCTATCTTGAGCCAAGCGATAAAATTGTTATACGCTTGCAATATTCATCTACTCCTTGATATTTCTCAAGCACGATTTCTTTCTTACAGCGCATCTTTTGTCGGTGATTTCATATCTAGACTGTCGACTGGTGAATTGTAAATAACAGAGCACTATTAGAAGCCCTATCCGAACCCTAGGGCTACGATAGTCAGCAAGCTTGAATAATGGCTGATATTTCAAAACAATTACTTCGATCCCGTTATATTCTGCATCGCCTTTTGGCATTTAAATGAACTTATATAGGATAGTTTGTTACTGGCTCTTAATACTACGGTTAGATAGCTTGTGCCTATTTGGGATACTAGATGACAAAAATATCGCCATCTTTGTATGATTCACCATTCACAATTTAATATATAATAGATCTTTTTGATCTGTAAACCCTCTTTTTATGCATTCCTCTTTCTCCATTGATTAGAAGTACGCAACGCATCTGCGATTACGAATGTTTATGGGCAGCGGTCGCTCCGCTCTTTTGGTATATCACGGCCGCTTGCTTGTGTGCCACCTTATGTAATGTTGAGACTATTCTAGAAAGTAGGGCTAAGTTTTAAGTAAAAAATCCAACATGCATATGCAACACAAGAAGGTAGAGAGTAATGCTCCTTCATTACTTTAGTAGAACATTCTTTTTACTTTTATCTCGATAGGATCACAAGATGTTTCAACGTTGGTACCTGTAGCTGCAGGTTGTCGACCGGGAGGGCGACGGCGCGGAACGGGAGGGCGCCTCGCTCCGCCGACCACGGCAAGCGCCGCACTTCATATCTCACCAGATACACCTGTGTACCTTTTATATTCTTGAGAATCAAATCAAAGTGGTATACAAACTTTTTGGAATGTGCCTGCACTCTTTGCCCCTTGTTCATAAACCGCTATTTGGATAAAATCTATCTAGAACAATATTGCGAGATACCAAGCTCAAAAGATAGGACAAAATATGCCTTTTATGAGGATGTAT
>JAAOEG020000001.1:9774245-9793415 GCA_011763625.2 Papilio bianor
CGGTAATAATAATGAAATAACGGCCCGAGTCGAGGCTCCCGAGGGAGCCCTCGAGCTAAGTTACTCTTAAACGAGGTGTAGGCTAAGCGCCAACTGCGCTCGGCCACTTCAAGCCCGGTGAAGCTGTAAATGCCTCTTCAAGGCAAACAGTGCCCTTCCAGTCACAAAAAAAAAATACATCTCAGGCTTCTCTGACACAACCGCTTTTTTTCATCTATCCTTCCTAATTAAAACCGTCAAAAAGCCATTAAAACATCCAATCCAATTGTAAGTTCTCATTTATAGATCTTCTATGCGTTCCTAGTACATACAGTTTTATGAAGAGTCAATTTATGACTTCTTATACAATGTGAAAAGCGATTGATAACAACTCGTTAACTGTTAATACCGAAGGAAGTGACAATTATCCTTCAATGCTAAATTTGTTAAGTTAACACCCTTATTAATACCTAATTTAACATTATTTTCTTCATACCACTACTACTACTACTACTAAGTACTAAATAATTAGATGATAGAAAAATATTTGTATAATTGCTACAAAACTTTGTTTGAGACTGCAACATGTCCGTAACTATGGTACCGCAATCGATAGAGTGCAGTAATTGGCTAGAGTGCAAGGGCGCTAGTCGCGATCGATATTATATTCTATAGTATATGTATTCTGCATTATGTTAACCTAGTACTTTAGAGCAAAAAAAAAAATTGGATTTTTTTCTTGTACGAAATACTTATTATAGAAAAACATTGGCATCTCTTTCATTCTCTCAAAAAAGGAATATGTTTCTGAATAAAATTCAACAATGAAAACTAAGGGTTATTAAAATGAAAGACTTTACTGAAGAATGAAGAATTTACCGATGTCAAGAATCACCAGTTCAGTTTCTCGTTCCTATTTTCATTTAATCTTGTTTAAATCTTTGTAACGTTTGCTACCAGGCGCAGTATAATTCTATTTAATACTGTTATTGTAAGGTTTTTTTCTCAATGCTTTGTTACTAACGCCTTTTACATTTCCCAAGTATATTGTACAACTATTAAACAAACTCCAAAAGTTCTACACCTAATCCACTATAATTTTATAAACTAACGTTTTTTTTAATAATAATTAATTAAGTCGTTTTAGTTATTTATTCTATTCTAATACTTTGTCATAAATCTGTTAACGCTATACATCTTTTATTTTTACTATTTTATAGTTATTCTAAATTATTAAGTAATAAAGCATATCAATGGACATTACAGAAATGATAAGTTATTTTTTCCTAAAATCTATCATTAGATTCTCTAACGCCATACAAAATATATACTACACTACACTGAGTAATGAAACATTAAATAAAATGGACACTTTAATTAAAAAGAAGCTCATCCCCATACATCACGTACAAGGACTGACGTAAGTAAAGTCCCGAGTGTGCGGGATGACGTCACGAGGGAGGTTACAAACGTGCGGGATGAAGGCGAGGGCGAGGGGGCGGCGGTATCGATCGGCTGACCTTGAGGCACAAGGACGCTCCCCGCAAAGCTCGCTGCGAGCTCTACCACATTCATGTTGTCCTGGTATTTCGCGCGCGGATGGGGAATAACTATGACGTCACCGTTTCGCTCGAAAATCATTTTAAAGAGAAAGTACATTTGTTTTCAACTCCTTGTAACTATTGTCGAAATTATCCATTCACAGAAATTGAATTAATAATTTCCTAAAATACGGTAATAACAATAACAAATCCTTCCGATCTAAAAATCCAATAAAAGTTATAATCGACCATAAAAGCCTATCCGTATTTGAATGTATTGAATTTAAAACAAGTTCATGATTATTCGCTGTTCATAAATAAAACATACACTCAGAGATCATTTAAGTGTTTAAATGTGTTATGTGTATAAAACCCGTTGAAAGAATAGCTTCGCCCACACACGACCTTCCGCATATCCTATATGTTACGCAATATAGGGTGGAAAATGGGTGGAGACCAACTGTTGCTTTGTGATAACTATTTACGGACCGTTACACTTACTTTATAGAGACATTTAAATTTTTGTTATTTACGTCATTTGATAGTCATAGATAGAAATCTTTTTTAACTGTCTATACTTATGTATTAGACAGGAAAAAGATTTGATTGTTTGTTTGCATTGAATAGGCTCCGAAACTATCGAACCAATTTGAAAAATTCTTTTACTGTTGGGAAGCTACGTTATCCCCGGTTATTGGCTACATTTTATTATATTTGTAATTAAGTAAACATTAATAAACAGCGAATTTCTGAACCCCTGTGCTGAAATTTCCATAAGCTTTGAATATCCCTCGCCATCTGAGCAAAGCCAGGATCACTAGTAACCAATAAACTTGGAACATTAGGGAAATTCTTAGAAACGAACATCCTAGAATACGGGGACCTTAAATATATTCAACAAGAAACAAAATAATTTTACTTCCAAGAATATAAATAAAATCTTTTTATTTTTACTTGTAAAATCTTTGAATAGAGAGGGACATATTAATTTGTTAATTTATTAATTCAAAATGTTTCGACTTCTATAGACACCATCAAAGGTCAGCAATGAATGGTCACAGCTGATGGACGTCGCAATGAAATTAAGTTGTGTAATTAAATTACTATTGCGTTCAATAAGCAGTTTTAATTATTCGTTTTATCCAAGGCAATGGGATTACATTGATTGGATACGTAAATATTATACGGGATCTGTTCTCGCCATTACGTTTATTATTTTATTCTTTAAGAATTATATTTAATATTAACAAAGCCTCAAGACATTTTACTTTGTAAATATGTTAAGTCAAAGGCCATTTAAACTTGCCACTTGGCAATGCTAAAAAGCTTTTTACGTTTTACATGTCGTTTGTGTTTCGCAATAAACATCAAGACAGTTGTTTATTCGTAAACAACCTTCTGTAAGCCTATTAAGTACTAAATCGAGAGATTTATCTTCCATTTGTAGGCATACTATAAATTATCCAATATACGTAAGCAAAAGAACAAAAATAGTTTTCATCTTACGAAATATTAACACACAATTTACATAATAATATATGTAATGTCTAAATACTATCTTCATAGTATTCTAAAAGATATGTAATCTTAACTAAACAAATGAACTTAAATAAGAAATTTAGTGATTCTTAAGACAAAAACCATCAGAAATCTTCTGAGAACTTTTTGCAAGTTAGAGCTAGGCAATAGAGTTGCATCGATCAAAATATTATAACATTTCTGACTAGCTTCCTTATTCCCTATAATAGAATTAAAAACGTTATAAGCTTATAAAACAAATATTTTTAACAATATTTGTACGGTGTGTAGGCGGAACATGAATATGTAAGTAGTGACCAAGAGGCACGGACATTTGCAAGGAAATTATCACTTATCGTAATCTAACAGGCAATAAAAAGTCCAAAAGTAACCGATTTAAGGACTAAATTCGTGTGTGTCAGCCTTATATAAATACACAAGCGGGCTGTTCTAGTAATAACATATTATTTGCTTTAACAAAGAACGAGAAACAAAACAAAAGTTTTGTAAACAATCGTAGCCTTCGGGCCACCACTAACTATGTATTGTTTCTATTAAAACTTCTGCAATTCACTGGTTCTTGGATTCTTACTACAACAGAGAATAAAGAATGTGTTATCTACATTTTATTTATTCTTATAGCATTTATTTTTATAGCCTACTTGCTTTTGCCCACGATTCCGTCCGTGCGGAATTAAAAAAAATGAATAAGTAGCCTGTGATCTTCCAGACTATGTTCTACATCTGTACCAAATTTCAACGAGATCCATTGAGCCGTTCTGGAGATATCCTCAAACAAACATTCGTTCATCCATCCATCCAAAACATTCGCATTTGTAATATGAGTAAAAAATGTAATAGATATTTTTTGTGATATTGTCAAAAACGAAACATTCTCGTAAACAATACGGTTAAATATTGACACTTTATATTTTATTTAAATTCCTTGCATTCTGATGACGTTAATATCAAGATGGGTTTTTTCTTTTCACGTCATGTCTGAGAAAAAGTTTAATCTTAAAAAGCAATCGTACAATGGAGTAAAAGACGCGACATGTGCTGAACCACATTCCGAGTACAGGCATAAACAAAGCAAATTCAACATAACATTTAAAGATTATCTATTTTATTTCTTTATTATTCTACGATAAAAAAAAATCATTAATATTGCGATACAATAACAAACCAAGGATTATAGTCATTAAGTAAAACAAAAAATGTGTATTCATCTACATATATTCCAGGAATTTTTAAATAAAAGTTTCTCCGGAAGCGAAAAGTGTGAAACTATACCGAGCTCTAAAAATACTTTCGTGTACAAAATGATACGACGCTTGGTACTACATCTACCTGTTTACTTGAATGAAGACTGTTCCAGGAAACAGTTCAACAGGTAGGAAAAGTACACAAACGCAGGGGTTCCAAACTAGGTCTACTAAGGATATTATTGAACGTCATAAATACTACGATAAACCAGACAACTGTATTGTTGTTATAAATTTATAACAGGTCTAAAATTAACAGTCATTTTTGTATAATAATTTTTTAATGTCAATAACCATGACCCGGCTGAAACTCTTAAACAAATTTGTGTGGTCTATGAGCCGAAATGTTGATGACCCCAGACCGTGAACTATAAAAAAAATTTAAAAAGTCCCAGAAGTTTCGATTCCATTGTTGCCCGCACGGTCGGTTTTTTTCAACGATCGAAAACTGCTCACTAGAGCGATTTTATTTATTAGCATGTCGTAAAAAGGATTCCAATGTAAATAGATTTTTACTGCCTCCGACAAAAAGATTGGTATGTATATTTTTTGTTACGATTTATATGGAAATGTCATATAAGGTGTGGAACATCTGCAAATATATGGGATTTATTGAATAGGAATGAAATCAGAAAACCCGATCTGGTTATTCGGGTGTAATGTTATAGATTTTTTGGAGATGTTGAATAATTTCCTTTGTGAAAAAGTGGGGTTCAAGGTTCAAGCTTGTAGAATCTTCTTGATGAATTGTAACTTACGCTCAGTCTGTTGCCATTATTGTGCAACCGAAATATCGGCGGAACGGGACTCCAAGCAATAATTTACAAATTCAACTAACTGTCGTAAAAATAAGCTTTAAAAAAATCATGTCATAAACGCGTGCGAAACCGCATAAGTATTTATTTATATAATAAGGTTATTAATTAACAGTCGTGAATACTAAATAAGTGTATTGGCTCAAAAGATTAAAAAAAAACTTTTGAAGACATAAACCTCGCAAGCTTATTCCAAATACATGTTTCAATGTCGGCAGACCGGTTAGTGATTTGATAACAGTTAAATTGACACGATTTGCATATTTTTGTGCTATATATCGAATGTTACTAATGTATAAGTTTTCTTACTGACATAGATAATGAAGTCGCGGTTTTGTGGAAATAAATAAAATTAAACTATTCGTTTCTAACATAAAAATTGAATCGGAATAGTATTCTAATATTTTATAGTCTTTTGTTTTAATAAAATAAAGTTTATCGTTTAAGAGATCCACGGTTTATTATGAACATTGCTTCAGTATTTTGTATTTATCACTGTCGACGAGAAAATTTTTAAGGAATTAAAAATATATAGAAAGGCATTGATTATATATTTCGATTTTAATTATAATAACGGGTACAATTGTTACAAAAATGCCCATATAACTCAAATTATATCAATCTATAAACCGTTAACCAAGTTATATCACTAATAAATTGATAGATCATTAAATGTTTATGGCATATGCGTGATACTTTCGAGGTCACTATATTGTATGGTTTAATTGGAGGAAAATATAATTAAATAATTAGAAACGAAAACTAAAGTGCAAAGGAGTCATAGTGACCTCTATCGCAATCAATAACCAACTGTAAATGATGTGACGTCAGAGATAATGAAGTTGCTGAATCATTAATATGATAAGTAGATAATCATAAACCGACAAAAATGGAAATACTTTTAAGGCTGAAGTCTAACGTAGTGATTCTAGACTAAGATGAATTTTCAACGTTATCAAACTTTTCAAGTCAATTTTAATAAAAATTGCCTTCATTTGAAATGAAGAAAGAACAAAGGGTATATATTTTCATTGTAATATTAATATCGTATTGTGAAAAATTGTTGAGCGTGCTTGTTAGATGTAACAAAATAAAAATTTGTTGCAGTCCATCCTTTCGAAATTCAAATTAAATGAGAGTTTACGAAAAAAAAAACTTGTACAATGTCGTCTTCCGGAAGAGGGGGCTGCGTTTTCCCACGCACCAGTCTACCGGTGAAACCTCCGATACTCTGACAGAACAATAAGCGTCCCCATTCATATGCACTCCGCAACAGTCGCAAAAACTAACCACCAACGTTATACGAAACGAAGAAACTTTGAAAAGCGGTACTTATTTGAAGTACCAACTAGAGAATATCATTAAAACATTCGTAGTACTTTAGTGTCAGCGAAGTTTGATACAATAATTAATATAGTAAAAGTTCATCCGCGTGGAGTTAAAAAAGCTTGTAAGTAGCCTATATGTTCTTCCAGACTATCATAGAGATGCGTTTATCGTTCTGGAGATACGTGATAACGAGCATCCATTCATCTATATAAATTTTAGAAATTTTAGAAAGATTTTTGAAGCAAGAACATTGTACATAGTCAGAATTACAGATAGAAAAATGGGTTACTGTTTTTAATCATTAAGATAAGTTCACAATAGCTTCTAATAATTCATTGAATATTAATAAAACGCGTGCTTATATGTGTTAGAATCCTTAAGAAATTACCAAGTGTAGAAAATGCCATTGTTCTCTCGAGTGAAAAAGTAATCAAGATAATACAATTTTCTTTAACAAACAAACACGTCGCGACTTGACCCCGACTGCCACTTGCAACTGAAAGTTGATTCCTTTCTTTATTTTATACGTTGCACAAGAATTATTTGCACACTCACTCTTATCGCATTGTTGAAATTAGATAAAGTAAGAAAGAACGAAACACCATCTGACCGAACTAGTACGTTATCTTAGAACGTCAAGAATGTAAGATTATATCAAGAATTCTGGTCTGTAGAAAATGTACTACGATAACATAAAAAATTATTTCATATTTGATAAAATATACAAATAAAGAGCCAATTAATAAGAACCAATTTGTGACTTCCAGGAAGAAATAACACTTAATATATTATATTAAAGGTGTAATTATTAAATCGGTTACAATTAGTATAAAAGTCTAATGTTATCTAGTAAAATAATTTTAGTGAATACAAGCATTAAATTAAATAAGCTAATTTCGACTAATTCTGAAAATAAAACATCATCGTAAAGAATCACGATACAATTTGTGTTTGATCATTTCGGTGCACCGATTCCTAAATTTATCACCAATTGACGCTCAGAGGTCTACTCCGGTTTTATATGAATTGACAGGTACTAAATTCACAGAAAATAGGCCAAGTGACAATAAATATGCCGCGCATATGGACATAAATAATCACAACGATTCTACCGTGCGAGGACACAACAAATCTCCGAAGAAAACTATCAGATTTCAAACTAGATTTAAATAAACAATATGGGGTCAGCATTTAATAGTAAAGATGTGGAAGAAAGACGTTAATAAAGACACCAACAGAAGCACAAAACTTTCAAAAATGTATATATCACTAAGTCTATATCTATTGACGAACCAACTGAAAACCAGCGCAGGGACTGCTTAGGCTGTCGCTGCATGGGGTCATTGGGGTTGCAGGTAAGTAGTGTGGGGATCCTGAGTACCATTATCGCAGCCCTGAGCAGAAAATACCCAGAGACGAAAAAAGTAAAGCGAGGAGGGGCCGCGGTTGTGTTCCGTACGGAGATCCCGTGTCCCCTCTCTATCGCTGTTGGCGGCCACCGTGGGGTTTTTAGTCGGTGCAAACCCGACATAACTTGTCCCTCCTCCCCAGAGGGATAAGTATGCGTTAGGCATTTTCCCCATGTTAAAAAAAATGGCTGTCGCTGCATACACTGAGCTGGCTACTATTGCCACACTTTAATTTTAATAATGTTAATCTGGGCTATGTGTGTTTTATTAGGTGCGTTTGGTAGT
Source organism: Papilio bianor (assembly GCA_011763625.2). Lineage (NCBI taxonomy): Eukaryota > Metazoa > Arthropoda > Insecta > Lepidoptera > Papilionidae > Papilio > Papilio bianor. The sequence goes on from JAAOEG020000001.1 coordinate 9,782,387, forward strand.
AAATATGTTTTCTTTCTATCTTTCTTTCTTTCTTTCTTTCTATTGCTAAATTCAATCAGATTTGTTTTGCAGTTTTTGAGTTCTATCATAACAAACATCAATCCATCTAGTGTTTCACGTTTTTAATATTACTAACATAAGTTATGTGTTCCCAGTTCAACTATTTACAAACATTTTCGTTATATACATTGTTGTAATCTAATAAAAGTAGGATTTACTAGAACTGTGTCAAGCTCTCAATACATAGAAATTGTCGCTGGACATTCATAGTTCATGGAACTGTTTCACAATACGACAAATCTTCTTAGAACGCTCGTTACTAAGTTAAGAATTCGTGAGAACTAAATTTAACTTTGTTTTTTTTATGTAACAAGGTGGTAAACGAGCAAGAGGCCATTTAAAATCGGTGATATAGCAAAGTGATCGCTGCCCATAGCCATCCGCAATTGCAGATGCGTTACCTACCTTTAATCGACGGAGTAGGAGACGCACTGAAAGAGAATATTTCTTTTTCCTATGCGTATCCTCCTCCGTTAAGTCTATTTCCCCTTTCCATCCTTTCTTTATAAAATAAGGGTGAGAAGGGAAAGAAGACCAAACTTAAGTCTCCGGCACAACATTCATCAGACGAAACGCGGAATAGCTTCCCACCCTTTTCTTACATGGAAAGGATGGGAAGAGGGATAAAATCAGTCATGCGGAACGCACACTCATAAAACGAAACACGGAATTGCTTCCACTTCACGCCTGTCTTCTGTCTTGTAACAGGTATATAGATCATGTAAAGTAATGATATAAATTTAAATTAACCTATTACTTTGTTATTATACTTTAACCAGTGCGACAATATCGAAGGGATGCATTTTTTAATCTGTGGAAGACGTAATAGCGATGTATGTAGGTTGAGGGCATGTCAAGACACAAGGTCGGCGCTACTAGTGGCTACATTTAACGTTGCAGACCAACCGTACTGTAATCGCATTTATAAATTCTTTCAATTGGGTTATTTGAAATTATGTTTATGTATTAAACACTAACTGTCGTCTACGACTATGTCCGCGCAAAGTTAAAAAATACTACATTAGTGGTCTACGTGTTCCGGCGTATGTACTACATGGATAACAAATTTCAACACGATAGGTTAAGCCACTTAAAATATACCTCATAATTATAATAACATCCATCCATCCGACCATCCAAACATTCGCATTTGTATTATAATAAAAGGAATCTAAGCGCTAAATTACTTTGGTACAATCCTAATCCTAATCCTAATATCGTAATATAAATGCGAAAGTGTAGATGGGTAGATAGATGGATGGATGTTAGAGTTTGTAGCCAAAACGGCGCAACACATTTAGATGAAATTTAGCACAGTTGTAGAGGATAGTCTGTAAGAACCCATAGCCTCTTTTTGATCCCGGAAATGGTTACGGTGCCCGGGAGAGACGTAGTTTTATATACTTGATAATTTCGCAACGTGTACGTGTAGGAAAAAACTTTTAGTAAAAGTTAGCACTTGTAGAAACATATATTTGTAAAACATGAATAGAAAAAGACATCAAAAATATTCTGACACTGTTAATGTTCATAAACGTAAATTTTAAATTATTCTTTTTTCTAAGACCAAAAAGATGTAAAAACTTCTTGAACACAACGGTTCTACATATCTTACTGAAATTTCGCAGTTATAGAATATAGTCTGGAGTAACATGTGGGATACTAAGTTTCTTTTTAATACGGCGCGTACGGAGTCGCGGGCGACAGCTAGTAATGAATAAAGAATTATGTATTAATTCCTTTTAAGCATTCGCAAAAATAAGAATAACTCCAGCCTCCGTAAATTAAGGTATTAGAAAACTACAACTGCAAGCAAAATAATGTCATTTAAAATGAATTATTTTTATATCATGATTTATTGAGATATTCTCTAACATAAACAGTAGTTTTCCATAATTAACCTTTTACATTAAATTTCCGTATAATTACAAAATAATCTGTACACTCAAGCAGTGAAGTGATCCTTGTTACGTTACGTAATCATTTTCTAAGATTTATTGTCTAATAAGTACACTTAGGTTATATTAACATAGTAAATGATAACTTCTCATGATTAAGATATAATTGTCTTATATAATCGTACACTTCAATACAAAAATGTTTAGGCGGCACTAATTTGGTAATCAAGGGCAATTTTACGATTTGACTATCGCTAATTTGATTCCAAGTTTGTATTTCGTATGAGTACCAGGGTAACAAAGACATGAAGAAAACGATAGACACGGTATCAGGTTTGATGGATTTGATATAATTATTTCATTTTTCATTAAACGTTAACCTAGGGGAATCTGTAGGAAGTTAGCTAAACCAAAAATCTTCAGAAATTATATACACACTTATCCTGTTCATACGTAAATGAGACCAAATCTATCCATCGTGGGTGGCTTGGCTTATTCAATTTGGTAGATAAAAATATTGAAATAAAAAAGTAACAATATTCATTATCTAAGGCAAACCACCCAGTAGTCTCTAATCGTAACTAAGTACTTGACCTTAGATCAAAGATAGAATAACCTTAAACACCGTTTATGCATTAATTAAATATGATACAATCGTTATTTGACCATAAACATATTTTTTTTGTTATAAGACAACTTGGCAAATTTGGCCAATAGTCTCCTTATTTGATAACTTCGTGGCGGCAAAATATGTCGAGTCCAAATTTTCATCTCAGAGATAATATTTTTTTAAGCAATGGAAAGTCACGTTTAGACAAAGCTTTTGGGTATTTTTTTGAGACCATAAAGTTTAAAATTCACAATCTAATATGATAAACAATATCGTGTCCGTCTTTTTTGTAACACTAGAAATAACTCATTGCGAAATTAAAATTTAAAATAACGGAATAACGGAATAATTTCAAACATCGATATTAATAAACCAAAGCATGAAAACGAAAAACACACATGTAATCTACGTATAAAATGTATTTAAAACCTTGCAACGTATATGTACCTACTTATTGTGCAATGTATCTGTTTTTTTCAAGTTGATATCGTCGGCGTGGATTGAACACTTTGTTCGTAACCGGTGAAATCAAGTTTAGATAAACATATTCGATGTCATCATTATAATTAAATGCCAAATGGACCACAGGCCACGGTCATTACATTTAAACAAGATAATAAAAACAAAACTTATTCAAATACATCACGCCTATTAATATTCAACGATAAATGTATTTAGAGAAATGAATGATATCATTTTCATATCGCGAAATTGTTTATAAAAGATTACATTGTGTAGAATGATTTTACGGCAATTTTATTTGAGAGCTCAAGGGGTTAAATTTGTTAGCTAAGCAACATTATCGTTTTATCGTAAATTACAACATACAATATAGGTACACATTGTTAATATTTTTAGAAAGACCTAATTTTATAACTATATATAGGTACCAACTAATATAATAATAATAATTTTTTTTTAAAATTTCAGCATTTACTTTATTGAGTTGCGTTTTAATGATAGTTTCTGCTTACCTCCTGGATGAGTGAGCGTGTTCGGATGAACGAAGCCATCTTTGTGCAGCAACAGATGCCGTGGCTCCGTTGCCAGGTAACAGGTCGAACCGTCAGCGAGACACTTCTGGAAGCACTTGGCGGCCTGATAGAACAAGGCCCAAGCGTATTCTTCGCCGATGGTAGAGTTGAACGCCTGCAGAATTTGCTGGAGATTTAAGCAATCGTAAGCGTCCAGGGAGACGTCAGCCCCGGGCGCGTTGGCACCCTCCTTGCGCATCATCGCGCTATCCGGTGGCTATCGGTGGCATTCTATTGTTTACACACTGCTATAAGCACCACACCGGTCAATTTTGTTCACCATGAATTTGTTCTATTTCACGCGGCACTGTAAATTTGTAACACGGATTATTGAAATTTGTGTTCACATCAATATACTACGTACTGAACTGTCATTGCGTCCACTGAAACGTCACTGTCAAATTGCATTTAATAAGTGGGTGGCGTAAAAAAATATTTCGGATTGTTTTGCGTGGTTGAGATCGCGAGAGCGCGTGCGCGACCGTTCACTCGACGAACACGCACGACGTATATTCACGACTAAGGCTCGTGCCGAACTGGCGGCCGGCGGCAAACGCGGGTGCGCTTCACCGCAACCTCCCGGCTCCGGATCCAATCCAAGATGCTCTCTGTCCCTACCGCGGACCCGGGCCGCGTTACTTCCTTCATCATTACAACACTACACCAACACTGAACCACTGCATTGCCGGTAACCGAGCTAATAAAATGCGGACACAAACACTAAAAATCACTAATCAAAATCGTTAAATTTATAATTTCATTTTAATCACAAATTTCCAAATATTACTTCTGATGACACGAAAACGTACTATATCCTTACACTTGAAATTCGTATTGAAAAATGGCAATCGCCTTTCAAGGGTGATAAGGTAATTATTGATATTGAACTATTTTATTACTTTTTATCTTATCGAGTTGATTGAAGCCCGCTCTTTGATAAGCGGACAGTAGCGCAGGATTGAAATAAAAGAACAGCTCGCTTATACGATTTTTATTGATTATAATACATGTTAACATTACAACACAGTGATCCATTATATAATTTAAATAATACATAAAGTCCAAAATTCTATATTATTATATGTAATGTAAATGGTTCTCAATATGATTGATAAAAATTTCCTTTAATACTGCTTATAAATTTTTAAAGCAATTTAATCACTAGATGCCAAGTACATGTAACATTATAACAAAATCAGTTCATTCTAATCTAGCCTTTATTGAACAAAATGCATAACACTAGCCTAGTTAATAATATCGTCATACTATCCATATTTGTTACCTTATAATAACGCGCATTGTTATATAATTAGTGAAGAAGATAATTATTTGGTATTTGTTGCAATAATAAACACAGGAATGTTTAAATAAGGAAGTTAAATACAATTTTAAACCATACCATGTAGTTAATTTGATAGCAGCCGTACTCTTGATAGGTGAGAAGTATAGAAGAGAGGTTGTAAACATAGGTCCATTTCCGAAAAAATTGTTATATATTTTTAACATAGACAATGAAAGGGATGAAATATGTTTTATAACGTGTACACGGTGATACACGGCAGTACACCTTGTATAGTAAATTTTCATTTGATTATTATGTTTTGTTTACTTAATACTCAAAAAAGTGGTCGTCGCGATATTATTAATTAAAAAAAAAGTTTTGGTCTTTGATAAAAAAACATTTTAGCAATGAAAACTTTTTGTTGAATATTATAATTTATAGTTCCTCAATCACGTTGACATTGACAAAAGTATTGATGTTCATGACAGCAAATAATCGCTATGTAATTAGAGAGAAAGAGACAAACACAACTTCGCCTTTTCCTTCATGCGTTCAAACAAGTTTTATTTTGGGAAATGCAATATTGCAATGGATATTTGGAATATTTCATATCGAGATAAAACACAAGTTGATTGAAAATCAGCATCAGCATAATGTGTGATAAAATAAGCTAAAAGGATTTATTCAAGTATACAATGCATTGGACAACGAAAAATGTTAAAAAGTGGTTACGCCTAAAATTGTAAATCTTACATTTTGGCTTTTTATTTAAATCCTTCTTGACTGTTGTTTTCAAAGAAAATGTGATGGACAAACAAATATTTTTATTCAGGTGTTTCAGCACTGGAAAGACACAAGTTATTGATTTAAAATATTAAGATGTTTTTTTTTCTTATGCAAATAAAGCGTCCTTTGCTACTGAACTAAACAACGCAATAATGTATGTACGCAAGTTAATTTTACGGCTACCACTCACGTCTAATATTCCGGTAGCGGCACCGACTAGTTCCGGACCCATCGGGGGTCCATATTTATTGCGTTTTCTTCGCGGTCGTATCGCGTCTCGCACTGACGTGAGTGCTAGCCGTATTAAAATTAATTTGCAGTATATCTCAGAAAGGTTTAAACAATTTAACTCTATGTACGCTTTGACCATGACATGTCTTTGATCAGTGTATTTTGATTATATGTCTATATATTTACTATTAATTTCTTCCAATGAGAAAAAAAATGACAATGGTCGAACGGCCTAACGGGAAACACTCTTTATGTTCTCAACTATCAAATGTTTGCTTTACCTAAATAGTAGCCGTGTTTGAATGCGATATAAATTTAATGGTGTGTTTTTATTATTTGATCCCAAAGAATCACGGACCTGAAAACCTTACCTTTATACTATGTCTTTACTCATACTGCAGCCTGTGGTTAATTAAATTAAATATTCAATAAAGAGAAGTTATGTAAGGCAAAGACAAGCATCGTTATTTATAGCAACGCAATAAATATTTAACGAGTGAAATTTTGACAAAATCTTTATATTTCAAACACTATCACTTAAGTATGTAAATCACTTTTTCTTGAGGCTCCAGAGTGGGTCTAGGAAGTTTAGAGGGTCCTTCATATCCCCGCTTGTAAGGCCGGGAGATTGTCGCATCACTTCGAAGGATTCCCGGGAGAACTTCTGCAGGCGGGTAGCGGTATCACTAGCTGTAGGGGTAGTGTTGGCGGTAGCCGCGGATACCGGCGCGGTAGGACCTCGCGGTAGTACACCAGCTCCGGTTTGCACCGATACCGCTTCACCGTTGAACATTGTCGTACCTGGGAAATATATTACAAATGTTACACTATCCCCGGGAGCTACAGGACATATAGTATATTATGATTTTCTTTAATTCCGCAAGGACAGTCGCGAAAAATCCTAGCCGCAGATTTATTATTACTAGCTGTCGCCCGCGACACCGTCCGAGCGAATTTAAACTAAAACTTAGTATCCAATATGTTATATCCTATATCTGTGCTAAATTTTAGTAAATTATATTGAACCGTTGCGGATATATTAAATAAAAAACAAAAAAAACTACGTATCCCTCGGGAATCGTAACTATTTGCGGGATCAAAAGTAGCCTACGTGTTCTTCTAGACTATCCTCCATATCTATGCCCAATTTTATCGAAAACCGTAGAGCAGTTTAGGCGACAATTTCTAAAAAACACCCGGATATATGTTTTGGATGTATATCCATCCATCTATACTTTCACATCTATACATATAATAAAATTGGAGTGTCTGTTTGTAATATTGAATTAACAGTTTTTACTGCATGCATATGAATATATATACGGTACATACACCAAAATATTTTTTTTTACAATTTTTGTCTGTCTGTCTTTCTCTCTGTCTATTTGTTCCGGCTAGTCTCCGAAATGGCTGGACCGATTTTGACGAGACTTTTACTGGCAGGTAGCTGATGTAATAAAGAATAACTTAGGATACGTCAATTTTAGAAAAAGAACGCGTGGACGAAGTCGGGGGCGACAGCTAGTTTATAATATGAGTAATAAGTAAGATTAAGTTCTTGATTTCGTACTTAACTTAGACCACTATGAACAGATTTTTTTTGCTAACTATTCGTAAATTCAGCAAAGTAAATAAACAAACAACTACGAAGTAAATAGTAAACTATTCAAGCCACGAAATCCGGCGTCAATTTTTAAACAACAACAAGCTTGTTTTCAAAAACATCAATAATACGTTAATTCGGTGATAAGTTAATTTAGTCCAACTACTAAAACAATTAGCAAATTAAACATGTGTTCATTAACTTGTTTTTATTCTTAAACAATAACATTTAGTACTGAAGCTCAAATTTTGCAAGTGTATTAAAAATCACTTAAAACTCCGTACTTAACGTCATTCTATCACTATGGAAGCTTAGTGCTAGCTTATTATAAGAAATCTACACTAAGTGACAGTTTAAGTAACTGACATGTAATCAGGCAGTAAGATATACAGAGATAGGAATTGCTAATTTATAATTGGGAATTTTTAGATGGATGGATGTTTGTTAGAAGAAATCTTCAGAATACAACGGATCTCGATGATATTGGGAACAGCTATAGAACATAGTCTGAAAGAACACATAGGCTACTTTACTGATTTTGCTTTAATTCGCGTACGGAGTCGCGAGCAAAAGCTAGTATAAAATATAATATCTTACCAGAGCAAAGTACGCCTTGCGCGTAGAAGAGGACAGTTTTGTATGCGTCTGCCAAGTACTTGGTGTCCTCCAGCACGTTGGTGCGCTGCTTGTACAGGTTGATGCAGCCCGACTCCAGCATCTCTGATGTGGAATACAAACAGACGCGTACATCAAACACAATGCTTCTAACAAATATGACAGGACTGGTTAACAGATTTTTTTTACAATATAAGGTAGCAAAGGCACAACGCCTCCTGGATTCGATGTAATAACGAAGCGACTGCTGCCCATAGACATCCGCAATTACGTTGTCTACCTTTAATCGACGGGGAAGGGGCACAGAAAAATAAACTTGTCCCTTCCTGTGGTGGAACTGTGGTAGTGGGGAGCTAAACCCCACTTACGCCTCAAATCCACTTACCGGTCCCATCTTGTCCTTATAAAAGAAGGGAGAGAGGACTAAAATTAGGCCTCCAGCACGCGGTTATTTGTTATGTTTATAAGTATTTTTATTTTATGCATAACGCCTGGTAATGTATCTGGATATTAATCATCTATTATTTGGTTAATTGCTATTTTGTTTGCCATTTTCTACCATACAAATTTGTTTTTTTTCACGTGTGGCGGACCAATAAGCGCCGCAATCCTGAATCGCGCTATCGAAGTTTACAACGTTCGGCGATGTATATACAACATCTGAAATCTACAACAGTGGGCTTCGGCCTGGCCGAGCATACCAACTCGCTCGGTCGGAGATCTCCACTTGTCTTACCAATTCATTCTCCCACACACGTAACTGCTATAAGCAAACCTATGAAAGTTTAGGGAAAGACGCGAAGCGAATGTTACCGCAGAGTGCGACGTCGCCGGCGCGCACTTGGCACATGGCCAGCAGGAGGACGGCGAGCAGCGCGCTGCGGCCCGCGCCCGCGCCGCACTGCACGCACGCGCCGCGCAGCCGCCCGCCCGGCCGGCGCGCGGACGCGCTCGCCAGCACGCGCTCGCACAGCAGCACCAGCGGCCTGCACGATATTCTGTACCAAGAGAATTGAAACGTAAGACATTTCCTGCCACGCACAGCAGCATCATGGAAATGTCCTCGGCGATATTTCCAAACCAGTAACACTTAAGTTCCTTCAAGAAGCGAGCCTATCTCTTTCTCAAAGGCCGACAACGCATTTGTTTCCCTGGTCTTGCAGATGTCCATTGCCGTAGTTGATCACCTTAGTGTTCTCGTTTGCCCCATTCTGTTATAAAAATAAACTTCGGTGCCGAGACCTAACACACACGGTACCAAAATATTTATTCACGTCCCGATGTGTAGGACAAACCGGGCAACATTCGCCTCTAAACAGGATATGTTGCGGTTTTAACAGAGTAGCTGAAGATGTCACTACGGGTGACATAGATTTTTTTGCCTGAACTTTAACTCTTTCATAAAAATATCAAAAATCAAGTAATTACTGTATACTTAATCGATAGAATTATTACGTAGATAAACTACTATTTTTATATTAATTTAAATAAGTTTAAACTAATACCTAAATAAATACTCGCGTAAATGCTATGTACGTCTATATTTCCATAAGTATAAGATCTAATACCGTGTCATTGATAAATTATATGTTGTGGTTGTACTTAAATATATAAATATAAATATTATTATATAACTCAAAGAAGCAAAGAGACAGCTACTATTGCGTATCGGAACGTATTACGAGTCGATGCGTAGAACAGTGCTTCCCGTTGGACCGATCGATCGGTGGGTCGATCAGCCAAAAGAGAAACACCCGTATAATTTTATATGTAGCGGGGCGTCATCGGATGTGGAAACAATACGAAAGTACAAAAAATACTCTAAAACGGTCCGTAACTAAGTCGGTAAAGAAAGAAAAAAGACATCATAATAAATGTTTCAATCTTACCAATATTATAAATGCGAATGGTTAGATGGATGGATGAATGTTTGTTTGAAGATATCACCAGGACGGCCTAATGGGTTACGATAAAATTAGACACGGATATACAACATAGTCCGAAAGAATACATTGGTTACTTGGTTAGTTTTTTTATTCCACATATCAAAGATCTAGTCAGTGTTTCCCGTTGAGTCTATCGGCCTTTTGGATTTTTTCAATTGGTGCCGATTGATTCTATGAATTTGAACGGCCCAACGGGAAACACCTGATCCAGCTTAATTTATCGTCACTTACTTGGCTGGAAATACATTTATCTGGTAATGAGTGACGTTGAGGACCGTTTTCCCGTTGGACACTGTTAGCTTCCTCTCCATCCAGTGCACGGTGCAGGTGACCTCCTCCAGGCTTATCCTCACACCGGCCAGCTCTAGGGACTGGCCCTTTGCTGTTGGCCAGTACGATATACCTTGCATCTGAAGACGAAAACTTCGATTGTAGCAACACCAAAAGACTAAATGTATTGAAATATTTCTTTGGTAAGTACTTCTACTTTTCTGAATTGATTTACAACTTTTCCGAGGTGGACTTGACTGAAAGAGAATATTTCCTCTTCTTATGCGTGTCCTCCTCCGTCGATTAAAAACGCATCTGCAATTGCGGATGACTATGGGTAGCGGTCACTTCGCTATTTCAGCGATTTCATGTGGCCTCTTGCTCGTTTGCCACTTTATATTATAAAAAAATGTAACAAAATCGCTTTAAACGACGTATCGGTTATGGCGACGAAAACTTATAAACAATACAATATAATTTACTACACCTGAATTTATGTATGGAGAAAAAATATTATGAATATGTATGTATAATAAATATGATATTGAAATAAATGGGGAAAAATTCTGTGTCTCCTTACCTCAATCTCGCTCAATAAACACACAACGCACGCAATCTTGTATTCGAGTATAGCCTTCCAGAACGTTCCAGCATCGTTTTCCGACGGACATTTTGAAATCATTAGAGGTATACA
>JAAOEG020000001.1:9811939-9822266 GCA_011763625.2 Papilio bianor
TGTTGATAATTCTTTTATGTTAGACATTTTGAATGGTAAAAATATTCTTTTTCCTACCCAAGCCAAGGTAGAGATTTAGTTTGTAGGTATAGGTTATTTTTTTTACATTTATTTAAATGCATAATTGCATTCAACATTCAAAATAGGTTCCCGGAAGATGTTTTTTTAATTTAGTAAGTTACAAGTGTACTATTAAAGGTATTTAGAAATGTTTATAAAATTTCCATAAAGTAGATTTGGAATAAAAATTGGAAAATATGTAATAAATATATTATAATCTTACTTCACTATATTACAAATGTAACAATTCTTTTATTACTATGAATTATCTATTATCTATGAATACAATAAACATCAATATTGTGTTTTAACTAACAATAAATATATTTTAAGAATAAATTGTCTTTTTTATTTTTTTCCTTCTCTTCTTAAATGTTAATGTAGTTTTGTTAGATACACCATAATCTTCAATGGGGTTTGCATTATTGTCTAATATTATACCATCAAAGCTCAAGTCGTAAGTCTTCCAAATATACTTCCAAGATATTTTCACTTTGCTGCCAGTCCTGTTTTGATGTATTTCAAAATGTCTTTTGATTGCTTTCTTTAGATCACCAACACTTGCTGTTTGCGGCACCTGTATGTGTAATAGAAGCAGTTTCATTTTTATTTTTAAACTATTCAACAAAAAATAGAACTTTTTTTAAATAGGTTTTTATTAACTACTAGCTGACCCGGCAGACTTCGTACTACCTAAAAGACCTAAACTTCTTATAAAATAAACTTAAATAATCAGAAGGAATCCATAAAAAAATGCTCGGAATTAATAAAGTTTTATTATTATTTTAGATTAATTACACATTATGTTGCTTACTTAAAAAAAAAGAGTTTTCCTGAAATACTGGCTATTTATAAGGTTTCAATTTGATATTGACAGACACACAGTTATGATACAGTCTCTTGATCAATTTAAAGCTTGATTAACTATATTTTTGTTTTGTTTTATAAACATTTAATTTGATTTCTGAACAACGGGGAGGTATAACAAAATTGTAGTTTTTATTTAATTCTGAGCATTTTCATTTTTATTCACCTTTTAAACCTTCTCTTGACTTCCATAATTAGTTCAAGATCAAAATTAGCCAAATTGGACCAGCCATACTCGAGTATAATGCGACTAACAAACAGCAATTAATTTTATATATACAGATTACTTACTATCACTTTTAATGCTGGTTCATCTTCTCTAGAAATAAAAATCCTTATTGACTGACCATGCTCCACTGCAATCTATAAAATTAAATTACTTTAAATGACATACTTGGCTTAATTTTTTTGTATAATTATGCAACACTATCCACATATGTGTATAGGTTATCATAGAAAAAATTCGAGATTAAATGTGGCGATATAACCAACAATTTTTTTTTATTTATGTCATACTTAGTACCTGCGATAAAATTTCTTCTATAATAATGTCGGAAGGTAAATCACTTAATAATGAATCATAATTTAACAGTTTAAAAAGAGAGGATTGGGTAATTTCGACTAGTTCGTCGTGCGATACGCTATGTGCAACATCCTCAATTTCATCCATTTAGAAGATTCAATTGTTTTATCTAATGTACGTAAATTTAAATAAATATTTTTGAACAAAGTCAATGATAGTTGTATATTTTTTTTATTAAATTAAAATTACCAACTAAGAGAAAAGTAAAAGATAACATTAGTAATAGATTCAAAACATGAAAGCACAGAGGGGGTTAAAGGGTTAAAGAGGCAGAGTTTATCTATTATAACATAAAAATCTTCCCAAATTTAAGTAGTAAAATTGTATCAATGGTTTATGTTGATGTTTTGAATTTCATATTGACATTAGATGTTTCTTGTCAATAATTTGTCAATGTCACTGGCTGTGAGTAAAAGGCAAAGAATTAGTAAACGTAATGCCGTAAAAACTTGAAAGTCGCACACCAACTAGATATGTCTTCAAACAAACTTTTCAAAAGTTCCATTTGAAAAGGACAATAGAACTTACGTCTATGAAAAGAACAGACTTGATTAGATCAGTCGCAGCCGAGTGGGTATCTCCGTGCAATTATATGCAAAAAAAAGTAACGTTTGGTGGCGGCTTGTAAAGAAGATCATTGATATAATCAGATTGAATATGTAATATATCATACTGTGGGCGTCATAGTACCATGATGACCACGACTAGTCTGAGTGAGAGAGTCTAGAGTGAGTCTAATGACAAAAAAAGAATAGTAGATTAGTAGGAACTTAGATTCACAACACTCCTAAAATCTGTTGATGGTCCATGTCACGTAATTTTCGCGTCAGCACAACTTATCATAAAAACATATGTACTTTGTGTAAAATACGTTTTTAATCTATATCATCAAAATTTGTAAATTTGTTAATTTTTTATTCTGTCTGCTCATTTTGACACTGATCTGAATTGAGGTTATAAAAATTACTGAGCTTTTGAGCTGGTTTTGAAAATTAATAAAGTATAGAGATAATAAGAAAAGTTTTTTTACTGGTTATAAGAAAAAAAATCAATTAAACATGGATTCTCTATCTTCTGGATCGTTGAGTGGAGTCCAAAAAGAGGAGCTTATGGACCAAGTCAAGCAACAAATTGCAATAGCTAATGCTCAAGAGCTTCTTACGAAAATGTCTGAAAAGTGTTTTAAAAAATGTATCGGCAAACCCGGTACAGCTTTAGATAGCTCGGAGCAAAAATGTATTGCGATGTGTATGGACCGGTACATGGACGCATGGAACCTAGTCTCACGGACTTACAGCACTCGTATTCAACGAGAAAGAAACAATATGTGAAATTTTTAAGCATTTACATGGTGATGACTCGAAACAGTTCTGTAAATAGAGAGGAATAGTAGTTTCTGGGCAATATTCACTTGTCAGTTATATGCAACTGGTTGTTTGTTGTGTTATATAATAAAATAATATAGTTTGAGTTTTCTATATTCTTTTATTGAAGACAAATTTATATGATAATGTGTTCAGAGCAAACCTTGCTCCATCAAAAATACTAGAAATATGTAAGTGTATAGTAGTTATTGTATATAACTATATAATAACAGCCATATTATGTAAATACAACACAGAGGTTGAACAAGCCACTCAAATAGTGAAATTACAAGTCATATTCTAGATATAAATGTCTATGGTCTAATTATTTTCTTAAAAAGGAAGGAGTGCACATTTAAAAATGAAAATTTACGATAAATTAAACCACATAGTTGAAAATCAAAAATATATATTTTTTTACATATTGTTTTATTACACCACATTGACTTTCAATGTAGAAATCATTAGCAAACATACTGACATAATGATGTACTCTAAATTTCACCTTTTAACATTTTCTTCCTGTACTGATAAAGTTTTTTAACCCACATCTCTTTGAGTTCTTCTTCACTTGGTATTTCCTGAAATAAAAAGGTACAACCTTAGATATATTTGACAAAAAAGTAAAAACCTAGTAGTATCCTACACATTTTTCAAGACTATGTTCTACATACATGCCAAATGTCAACTAGATCTGATGAGCTGTTCTGGAGATATGGATGTTTGTTAGAAAACAAACATCCATCCATCCATTCTAAACTTTCACATTTATATTATTAGTCAGATTGACCTTTTTTTTCTTATAATCTATTTTAATTAAATTGGTCTGAAGTGTGACCTATTGGGTATGTAATGTATAGCGAAGTGGTGAGCAACCCCAAGTGAGAAAATGAATTTGTTATTGAATACATGTCTTCTTCTACATCTTCAGCCTAAGTGCATCCACTGCTGAACTTAGGACTCCCCCATCAATTGCTATCGGATCGGATCGATGCCTGGATCTGTGCCGCCTGCTTCCAGTGCACTCCTGCACCCTTGACCAGGTCATTGTTACATCATTGAATACATGTATACTGATATAATACTGAGATTGTGTTAACAAAGCATTGAAACTACTGAACCAATTTGAAAAATTCTATCACTGTTGGAAGCTAAACTATCCTTGAGTGATATAGCCAATATACTGTTTATAAGCATAGTCACATGCAAAAGCTATTATATATATACATATATATGTATATGTATATATTCTAAGTCTAAGTCTAACTGATGAAAGGACTGAAAAAAGTAACAAACTCACATCAAAATTTATAATTGAATCATCATTGTCCAATTTAATTTCCATTTCGGGAACTTTAACTGTCTCGGAATTCAAATCTATCACTATGTTCTGGGATTGCTTTTTATTTCTCGATGAAGTAAATGACTTTGGAACAAAACTATCACTGTTTAATTCTGCTAATAAATTTCTGTCGTGTATTGTTGGCATGTCTTCTTTAATTTCTATGTCTTTAAAGTCATAAGTAGGTATCTTTGTCATAGTTAAACCAACGGCCTCCGCAGCTTTGATTGCCTTTTCTACTTTTATTTCTGTGTCATCTAGATTTAACCTTCTTGAGGATACTTGGCGTTCTGCAATTAATTTGAATTATACATTTAAAAAAACTTAAAAGATATCGCAACTATAGTAAGATTCTATTTGTTACAGAAGTCATAATGAATACAACATTAATCACATTATGCTTTTATCTGAAATTACCTGAATCACAAGAGCTTCGACTGCTTGACGACTGTGATCTTTTGTGTTTTTTACTACCTTTGCTGTACTTAGATCTACTCCGAGAACTTGATCTTGAGCGGGAATAGTCTCTAGACAGAGATCGTTTCGAACGCTTCACTTTGGATCTCGAAGAAGATCTTCGCCTGGACTTTGTCTCGTAACGTTCCTTGGATGGACTACGAGAGTAGCTTCGGCGTTTGTATTTTGATCTTGAAGTTGAACGCTTTCTTCTATGACTGCTAGACTCCGAACGATTTCTTGAACGTGAACGTCTTTTATGTTTAGATTTAGGTTTCTTTCTTTCATATGACTCTTCAGAACTACAAGAGGAACTACGTTTGTCCCGATGTCGACTCTTTTCTCGGGGCATAATATTATGATTCAGTATACTCTATGCAACTAATTTAAATTTAAAATCAACGTAAAACATTGAAATGAAGTCAAAATTTACACGAAATCATGAATCTCATAAAACTAAAATTGCAACCTGTTTTTTTATTGACGTTTACTTTATGTGGTATAGATGTTTGTTGACAATTGCACAGAGTGTATAAAAGCTTATGGACATCAGCAATTATTTTTAAATAATGTAACTTTATTTGAATTAGACCAATTAAAACAATATTTAATGAATAACGCATCATGTTCAATATTATAATGCTTTTAAACTGAAAATCCCCAAGCAAAAATGACAACTAAACAACCATGCGTATATTGGAAAACATCTTAGGGCAGCGACCAGTTATAGTCGGCCTCGATGACGGAATGTGTGAAATTATAAGATGGTGATGAGCAGTGTTTTCTCAATTGTAGATTAAGTATCAATTATAGGTGCTATAGTTTATTAGACAAATAATAGAAATGCGTCCAACGTTGTGATCGAACAAACCTTAAAAATATATTTTGTGTAGTGCACTTGCAAGTGTTGAGCGTGTTTAGTTGGATCATTGACATTGTTTCGTTAGAAAATTTTGAACTCGTCGCGTTTGATATGTTTATGCTTGCATTGTGTACCTTTAGTAGACCCAGCAAATGGATTAAACGGTTCTGATGTTTTCAAATCTATGGAGAGGCAGGAGCGAACATATGCCAACATGGAGGCCACAGATACTGTGGACACCAAACAGGTGAGGCCGATATCATTATAATTGCCGGTTGATCGCAGTTTCACTTCTCTGCGCACATGTTCTTTTGTCAAATAATATATTATTTCGCGATTAATGCTGATTAAAAAGATTTACTTCATACTCTTGTTATTTTGCTAGTCAAATGCGATTTTACAACATTTTGATGACAAGTTCAGCAATGATTACAAAATAGTAATCGTTAATAATGACATTTGTAGAAAATCATCTAAGTAATAATAAAATATATTGTCTGAATCATTAAATAAAACCAAGGTGGAGTGTGGGTGAAGTAGACTGCAGCCCACACTGGCAGAATAAATTATCAGCATTAGAACATTGTTATGAGCCATACTTGTCATATGGTATGTGTGGGGCCTCCTTTTGTTCATGCACCTTATGTGGCTATTCATAATTGGCTTTCTATAAAAAAGAGACAAATTGTATCTTGATAAAGTTATCAAGAATTTTTACTTATTTGTTATGTATTCTTATCTTACATTTTTGAAGCTCCTGCAATTTGATAATAAATCAACTGCATTTGTTTTTAAAATGTCACATAAATTATTATTACCTATTATAATTATTTAATACCATGATTACATTCATGACATTAAAAAAAAAGTGATTGGTAAACTATTTTTTTATTAAATCATCACTTCCCTGGCCTTCACCCATTGAAGTGGGTTTCAGTGCATAAGGTTTGCAAACTTGCATTTTAATTTTTTATTACATATTGTTCTTTAAACAAGATGTACTAATATTCCTTGATTGGCTGCTCATTGCCTTCTCCTCAGTTATATAAGGATGATAAAATTCAAAAGATGTATGAATTACATTATAGTGTAACCAGCATAGGGGTAGGGCAGCCACTCAAGGCGCCACAGAGCTTTATGCCTTACAAAAGAGGGAACCACAGATATGTGGATTATTTTCACATATCACTCTTAAACTAAGACCCATCATTGTCAGCAAAATGTGCTAAAAAAGACACTGGGCATGACTTATCCAGATAGCTTAATATAGTTTTTTTAGTTAAATGATTATTGTGTTCATTATTTTTTTTTTATTCACCATCATTGACATGTTTTAATCCCTTTTATTTTTGTACTTATAGTCTGTTTTGTATTAATTTTATCAATTAAATTTGTAATTTTATTCAAAACTATCATATATATATATTTTAGTCAAACATCAGATGACAGTAGGCTATTGATTTCATGATATACTCACCTCTAAAATATCTAAATATATATAAACAAACCAGATTAATTATACACCTACATTGGAAGAATTGAATTTGATGGAGACTACCAAATCAAGCTACATGACTGTAGATGTAAAAATGTAATTCACATACATATGGTGCATTTATGAAGACATATGTGTATTTGTGAATCACATTATTCTTTGTTTGTTGGGCGAAAACATAGAACTCAGTGCAATGTTGTTTTGCTTGATAATTGAAAGAATTAGATATAGTTTGACTTAAAGAAAAATTTGGGGTAGACATGTGTTAATTTTACATTAAATATCTTTTAAGGGATCTGCACATAAGCTGAACTTTATTTGTCAGAGGCATCAATATAGTTCACATTTTTTATGAAAAGGTAAATGGATTTACTTATTAAAACAAACAACCACTTATAAATAGTTCCATAATTAATTTAATGTCTTTGATAATTAATTAACGATTTGCTAATTAATGTACTTAGCAAATAAATTTATTTAAGGAAGAAATGTCTGAAAATTTAAAATTAAAAAACAAAATGTGGGAGACATCTTTTTCTTATAAATACTGTATTTTTAAAGTTCTGCTATAGGTTTTTTAATATTATGTCTTGTTAAAACTTCTAATGATAAATAGTTTTTCTTCGCCTATGATATTAAATTGACCCTGCGTAAAAATGATGATATTCAAGTCTGTAAGGAGCTCCACATCTATATATGTATATAAAAAAGATAAACAGACATCAAATGGTCCCTTTCGTATTGTCCCATTTAATTACCATGCTTTACGAAACTAATATGACGGAAACGCACGACTAACAAATCTGTATATCATCAAATAGCGGTCTAACGCGTTGGTAGGGGAAGCCTCGGCGCCGCAGTTTGACGGCGGGCGCGAGACGGCGCGCGCGCAGCCGAGGACCGCGCGGAGTTATGTGACCGCACCAGTGGTGCCATTCTTCTAGTACCACTCACCTATTACCTTTGTACCAGTCATCTATTACTGCACTACAGTAGCCTAAAACACATTGGTACCAGCGGCTTATAACTTTCGTACCAGTTGTCTGTTGCTTTAGTACCAGTGGTCTTCTACTGTTATACCAGTGGTCTAGTCCATTAATCAATTAATTAATTGTGTGGTGCTGTGCTAAATATGGTAGCCATGGTGGCCTCCGCGTCTGGATACGGTACGCTGCGCCGTTTTTTGAGCGCGCCCGGGCATGGTGTGGATGTTGCTGGGGAAGCTGCGATCACCACTTCGGTTGCTGTTTCGGTAAGGACCATATTGCGAAAATATAGATTCTATAATATATTCTCGTACCAACGTATGAACGTATATTTTAATGGCAGTGTCGACGGTCATATAGTGACGAATTCGATAAAATTATTTTGGTAACAAAATTGTCAGTTTCCTGGCATGACACAATGTCATGACTAGGATAAACAAGGGTTGAAAAAAAAGTTTAGACAAAACAAAGTCAAATCATATGCCTTAATTACACACTGTTACTGACTTTGATTTATATTATTAAGTATGTGTGTGTTGTATCTGCTATGGACATTCATGTCCGAGGAATGTCGATAATGACGCCACTTGGTCGCGTTACGAAGCTATGTATGTGTGTCGATATTTTGCTGTTTATTTGATAAAACTGATAACACACCTTAGTTTGTTAACAAAACAATCTTGAACTTTGCGATACGGAAATCGGCTTTTAAAAATAGTCATGATTTATTAGATATTTTTTCCTAGTCGAGATTCTTTTGTTATTGTAACGGATTGATTAGAATAGATTAACTCTGAACAATGTTTCCTTTATAAGTTTATCTGAAACAGAATTAAGTTAGTTAATTTCGTAAACTTTTATTGGATATAAAAATTGACAAATCAATATTCAGTAGTTCTTTATTAACATATGGTCATATGTATACTCAGAAAGAATACGTTTTCTAAAAGTAAATCTTAAGAATGTAAATTTTATCATATTAATCGTGAGATCAAATCCGCACGCAATTACTGTTGTAAATTGTTAGAAAGTAAGTCATAATTACATCTATTATAAATCATATTAAAATATCTAAATACGATACCAAAAAAAGCTCGACCGATACGAATGCTCTACAGCCGCTAATAAATTTCTAATTCGGTTAGTCAGATCGTAAAGTAACGTAAAAATCGATTCATTTCTTATTTAACGCTTAGTCCACAGTCGGCCAGGTTTCAGGCGACCTGTGTCGAGCGATATTAGGTTATTAAAAAAAACTACGGCTATTAGACCGCTGTGACCGGCCAAGACGGGGTCGTTAGCCCGACTTTCCTTTTTAAGTTGGCGCTTGGAAACGTTCCCATCGATTTTTATACGTCCTTGTGTCTTGCGACATATGGTGACCTCCTACATAGTTGTAGTTATATCGATGATGTCACCGTCATCTGGCCACCGGGATGCGGGATGGGGCGGGATTGACTGCCAAGGTTGGCCCAACAGACCGTGGCATCATCTCGAATGCACGGCTCGTTGGTTGCCCGCGAAAGGAGAACATCGCGCCACTGGTTGCCGACCCACAGCACAACGCTCTACAGATATTTGCCCATACCATGTTAGACAAAGTCAACATGTAAACTAATTAAATTTGATATTAAAAATGAGATGTGAACAAAATCATGTAATTTTTTGTATCAAGAGAGCTATATCTTCGTCGTTATAGTCACATTTGTAAACATTATACGTCAAGGTTTACTGTCTAGGACTTAGGGGGAAAGAGAACAGCTCATGTTGGTTATGTGATAATTCTATTAATGACACAAGATACTCTTGCGAAATCTCATAATTGTTCAATATTTAGGTTAAAATTATAAGAACACCATCGGGGCGAATGTCTGGTCACAAAAAACACTTCTCAATTTATAAGGTTGACTTCAAGAATTGGAGATTGTCTTGTCATCCATTAATAATTACTTCTTAGGTGTTATATCCAAAACAGATTTATTGATAAAATATTATTTTTACTAATCAGATCGATACTTATGATTGTTGCAAATTTTTAACAGCATTGCGGTCTTTTTCTATAAAATATAATAATATGATCAAGACAATCTGTATTTTCGTCATCTTCTAAACCTCATCATGGAATCGGAAGTGCTTTTTACATAAATACGAAAAACGCTAATTTCATAACCATAAAAACGTTCTGATAATAATAAACCTAAATATAATGCTTTTTATATTGACTCCATGCTTACTTTAAGTAATAGAACGCCCTTTAACCTTACCTTAATACAAAAAAGTTACTCCATTGCCATATTAAAACACAAGTTTTA
>JAAOEG020000001.1:10514528-10525988 GCA_011763625.2 Papilio bianor
GGGACTTTTATTGATAGGTAGCTGATGTAATAAGGAGTAACTTAGGCTACGTTTATTTTAGAAAAAATCTTTTATTTAAAAAAAATTGCACTAACGTAGTCGCGGGCGACAGCTAGTTCTAAATAAAATAAGACACTACTTTTTAACAGTGGTAAACGCCAGCAACAACAACTGTTGCACGAATTGGCCGGCACGTCCAACGCAATACCACGACCACATAGAAGACATTAGTGAAGTAGAAGCAATTCCGCGTTTCGTCGGACGAGTGTGGTGCTGAATGCCTAATTGTAATCCTTCTTCCCTTCCCATACTTTTCTTATAAGGAAAGGATGGGAAGGGAAAGTGGATTGACGGAGGAGACGCATAAGAAAGTCTGTCTCCTTCTCCGTCAATTAAAGGTAGGCAACGCATCTGTAATAGCGGATGTCTATGGGGAGCGGTCGCTTCACTGTTTTAGCGAATTCAGGTGGCCGCTTGCTCGTTTGCCACCTTCCTTCAAAGTATTTTTTGAAATTTAAATGTTCCACATACACTGTCCAAGTTGTTACTTACTAAAGTACTTATTAAGACAAAGAGTATAAACAGATGTGCGTTCAAACAATGTAACTAGAACACCTCCGCAATACTGGCACAAGATTAACGAGCAAAGATTAAAGATACAAATCGACAACAGACGCGACACTCCGTTCAAAAACAACAATAGATGCTTAATTTCGATCGTTATACGCACGTCTCGATGTATTGTCGTAATGGATTTGACAAAAAAAGTACGAACACAATGACATTGGCAATGAATTTATGATGAAACAATATAGTATGACACGAGTTAGTTGAAGACAGAAACTCTTGTATTACTAACATTGATGCATTTTAAAGATAAACTTGGTCATTGCGTAAAAATGTTTGCATAAATATTAATTTAGGCTTTAATTGCATTTAAAAGTAGATATACATAGGTGTGAATTCTAATCAAGAATATGATTTCTTAAGATTTACTTCATCCAACAACCACAATATTATCAATAAAGACTGTTACGTCACAATCTATTAGCGAACTGTGTGACATATTTTATGAAATAATCCAAAGGGTGTTTGAATCCATTTTTCACAGAGTACAGAAGAAGGATTAACCAAAAGTAGAAATAACGAGACGTCACTTTTGTCCGGGGCTTGTCAATCAAGAAAGCTAATAATAAGTGACGTGAGGCCGTCAAAAGCTGCCCAAATCGCATCGGGGCCGATGACCCATACTAACGACGTAGACCAAAATCCCCAGCAATTTGCTTTGTCCATTCCGTCCGTCGCAAAGCGTTAGACTCTTCTAACCCTTTGCTTCACAAAGACGAAGAAAAATGTTTTCTTAGTCAATACAATGTAGTAAAATAAACTATCATATAATATCAATAATGTATTCAAGTAAGCACGGACACATGTATTTTAAATACGTATTATTCGGAACCAGTTAATAAATTCGTGTTAGGGAAGGGGTTGGCATAACCATTGTTGCAGGATTGTATTCCCGCTCGGGCCGGGTAGGTTCGAATTCCCATGCTCCTGTGTTTGCGTAAACAATGAATACACTGTATCGATTTGTACGCTCGGTGAAATAATTCGATATTAAATCGTTATGACGTATATTTATACAAAGTTGACGGGTGATGTGCGCACGATACCTCGAACATATTAAATACATTTAAATTTAGATAAAAATATTTTTAACAGTGGTAGAGCCCGCTTTAACAACTTCGCACGAATGGGCCGGCTCGCCCGGTGTAATACCATGACCCCACAGAGGACAGGTGTCAAGTAAAATCTATTCCACGTTTCGTCTGATAAGTGTGGTGCCGGACACCTAATTTCAGTCTTCTTTCCCTTCCCGCCTTATCTTACAAGGAAAGGATCGGTAGTGGACATGGCGAAGGAGGATACTCGTGAGAAGAGGAAATATTCTCGTTCAGAGCGTCTCCACCTTCGTCGATTAAACGTAGGCAACGCATCTGTAATTGGGGATGTCTAAGGGCAGCGATTACTTCGCTATTTCAGCGATTACAGGTGATGGCTTGTTCGTTTGCCACCACGTAGTATAAAAAAATAAATCTAAACCTAACATGTTACGGATAGTCCTATTGAATAAACGAAGTGGTTTCATTGCATAATCAAAGCTCACATTTTCTCCATACAATGCGCCAACAAGTGTAGTCATCATGACGATTAATGGCGTACCTTTATTAAACCAAACACATGTATAACAAACACGCCAATAACTTGTCCCATTAAATTGTATAATACGCGTCTTCAATCAACTTTTACGAGCAATCTCTCATAAAAATATTTAACTATTTGTTTGTACATAATATTAACGACATGCACCATTATCCTTGAACTAAACACGTATACGATTGTCATCTTTATGTCCTTGTCCTAAGAGCTCACAGTTCGATGACGTAACACTAAGTCTGATAAGGGTCGAGGGTTGAAATAATTAATGTTAATATTAGTTTTGGCAAATTAGCAAGGTGGTGAAATTAATTTAGCTTCATAATCATATTAAATATGTTAATAAAATAGTACTTATTCATTAATAACAAGCCGTCACCCGCGACTCCGTCTGTGCGTTATTTTTGTAAAATAAAAGATTTTATCTAAAATGAACTTAGCCTAAGTTACTCCTTATTACATCAGCTACCTGCCAAGAAAAGTTCCGCCAAAATCGGTCCAGCCATTTCAGAGATTAGCCGGAACAAACAAACAGACAGACAGACAGACAAAAAGTGTAAAAAAAAATATTTTGGTGTATGTACCGTATATATATTCATATACATGCAGTAAAAACGGTTATTTCAATATTACAAACAGACACTCGAATTTTATTATATGTATAGATAAAAGAAAATGTTAATTGTGTTCGTTTTTACTTATTTGCTACTAGCAATTCGCGAGGAATTAAAAAAAAACGTTATTTTTAGCCTGTGTGTTCTTCTAGACTTTGTTCAATATCTATGCAAAAATTCATCAATATCCGTCCGTAATAATAAGTATCCATCCATGTAATCTTTCGCATTTATATTAGTAAGATTGTCGTATCACAGTTGTGCATTTTATTGATAAAATTGATTGATATAAAGAAACACGTTATATGACTCCATTCAACTTAAAATGGTTTATCTGGATCACGATAAGACAAAGTTCTAGCGAACGTCATTACTTCTCGTAAACTGATGCACTGATATTTCCAGATGGTACCTTGTCATTGTCATACTACAACTATGTACACTATCTCACCAGTTCAATGGATAACATTCTAATGACGCTGTTTTCAATCAGATAGTTTTTACTTTGTTTTATTTTGTTCCAACACAGTACATGAGAAAAATAACTAGAATGTACGTTCCTTTAAAATTGTGTTTAATGACCAACATTGGTCAGTTAATACGTTTACTGTACTCAGCGGTATTTCCGAAAAGTCGCGACTTAGGGACCTTCAAGAAAAGAGCGTAAACCTCTCCTCGTAACGCATCTACGCATCTTCCTTTGGCGTTGCGAATGTCTATAGGCGTCGGATCAAATGATTTAAGGCGATCCGCTGCTTGTTTGCCCCCTTATCCCATAAAAAAACAACATTGTAAACACAACAGTTAATTGATACGTTAATTTTAAGAACGAAACTTACTTTAAATACTTAGAATGCAAAGCTACCTTAGGGCACTCGTTCACGGCGATTTTATCATGCGTTCGCATTGATACAGCCGCGATGCGGCCGCACCACAATTATCGGTCGCGATGCAAACATTGATACTAGAACTGTGTAAATCAGCTCTGGACCGGCTTAAAAGTTCAACTCCCATAGACTTGAACCGTTACTGCGGCTTAACAACTAAATTGTTAACACGGCTCAACGTAATGTGCTAGAAATATGTGAGCCAACGAGTCGCGAACTGTCTGGTATACACTTTACAGTTCGTAACGCAAATCTTCATATTATATACAAATTTAGCTGATCTGCGAGCTGGTTCACTGATCTGCTTCACACATGCAAACTGTGAGCTGATCTGGTGAGTTTTAATTGAGTTACCCATGGCCTGGCGATACTGTCGCGATGTAAAAACGATTTAGTAACTCATGTGTATTGCACTGATGCTAGGTTCTCCACTCACGCGCCACCCTCCTTCCGTTCTTTCCCCGATATCGCCCGGCACGGTCGCGCTTTTGAATCTATATATTCTTGATACTGTACCGCGTTGCAAATGCGACTAATGTGAGTTAGTTCCACCGAGGAGACCTAAGAGATCGGCGACCTCCCAAGCCGATAGTAATAACGGAGTAGAGGACCAAGCCGAGGTTCCTGAGGGAGCCCTCGAGCTTCGTTACTCTTAAACGAGGTTTAGGATAAGCGCCATCTGCGCTCGACCACCTCAAGCCCGGTGAAGCTATAAATGACTTTTCAATGGGAACAGTGACTAGCAAGTCACAAAAAAATAGAGGTGACGCTGTTTCCGTGAGCGAAGGCCCTAGGATTTTACCTTCAGTTCCCGTTGGCTAAACGTTGATATAAAAACATTTTGGGATTATAGTTAAAAAAAGACATATAGGATAGGAATAACAAAATTGTTTCTTACAACATCATTAAAAAATACTTTACGTATGACACAATATTTTTTTCAATCCATTATTTTCTCTTATCACGAAGTTTACACATTATCTATATTTTTCTATTACATTAGTAAATACAGACGTAATGACATTGATGAATTGTTTGATTTAATATTTTGAGCATTGTGACCACAAAATTGTTGTTTTTTAACTTATATAACAGCACACGGCTAGCGAATGACAGAAGGCATGCTAATTGACATTGTTAGATTATTTACCGACAAACCCAGTCACCAAATGTCATTCAGTTGAAAATAAAGATAAGAAACATAGCGTAAATGGTTCAAAGGTCAAACTCTTGACTTGTAATCTGCAGGTCCTGGGTTCGAATCTCACTATCTACCAATGTAGTTTTCGATATTTGAATTTTATATATACATTTATCCGACGTTTTTACGGTAAAGAAAAACATCGTGATGCAACATGCTCATATCGGAGAAGAAATTCAAAGATACGTTTGAAGTCAACCCGCACTGAGCCATCGTGGTTGACTAAGGCCTAGTCACCTTAACTTAGGGTATCTTTTTGGGTCTAATAATCAGAGACCCTATAAGATACAAATATATCGTCGCTTAGTTTTTTTTAAATATTCGTCAAAAGAACTATTTTTAATCTTTGTAACATTGTTACACTATACGCCTTCGCGTGTTGCGTTGTGTACACAGCGTGATCAATGGCCGCTAAAAACGCTCGCAAAACAAACCTCTAACATGTTTGGACGACTGAGGATTGTAACAAATGAATTGGACAATCCCATTGAAGGTGGAATGATGTTGTATCTTTTTATTATAGACATTGGTGCCGTACTGGACAAACATAATATTTTTTCAACATACTTGAAAGAAGAACGCGATTTATAATAAAAGATGTTGACTATGGTTAGAAGAGACAAGACGCAAATCCCTTCCACCATCAGAAACACATCCATATTTAATAGACTCTACCAATATCAATAATGACACTGATAACATGGGATTCTTCAAACTTCCCTAATATCTCAATTCTCACGATCATCTCATTATAAGTCCTAAGGGGGCTCAGTGCCTACCCTAAGTCAAGAGTGACTGGCTGATATATTCAACCAATCTGCCCCAATGTGGGTTGGTTGACTTCACATCTCTGTATTTCTTTGCAGATATGTGCAGGTTGCATCAAATTATTTCCCTTCACCGTAAGAACGTCGCGTAAATCTACTTAGGAAATTCGAAACTCGAACAAACATACTGAAACATGGCGGGATTCGAAACCAGGACCCGCAGATTACAAGTTAACTCCTCACCAACGAGCTCCATAATCTAAATAACCTGTATGATAAAATTTATGAAACCACCTATCAAAATAATGTATTTAAATTGATTCTAAACGAAGCGGTCAATCAATTTCAATTTATTCAACAAAGTCTAACGCAACGAAGCTATAAAGAGGCTTTTACTGAATTTGCACGACGCAATATCACTCAAATAACTCTCAATATATTCAAAGCGCGATACTTAGACAATCAATCTTATACAGGACCCTTTTTGCATAAGGGTGTGTTCACGTTAACTGGTACAGATTAAACCACTTTACCAGTTTCTGAGAATATGGATACACTAAAATTATCAATGGATTTGAGAAAGCCAGATTATACAAAAATACTAAATACTAACTAACTAAGAAGCTTACACCAAACTGATTTAATGTATACTTAGACTGTACCTAACAAAAGACAAGAAAACATTAATAGTTTTAGCATTCCTCTAGAATTTATTTATTTAAATAAATAAATATAAAAAGCTTTTGCCCTAGAATTCGACCGCGCAAAATTTAAAAAAATACTTAGTGAGTTGCTTATGTGTTCTTCCATACTATGTTTTATGTCTGAGCCAAATGTCATCCGTTCCGTTGAAGTGTTCTGGATATACCATTGAACAAACATCCATACAACTATTTAAACATTCTCATTTATACTAGTAAGTTAATATTTTACAAATAAATTCATTTTAGTACACAAAGCTGGTCAGTGCTACACTATGTGAACAGTCCACGTTGCGTTATTTTAGGGTTAAACGAGCAAGTCACGTGTCCGGTCCCCCTGGAATACTGCGGAACTGTTTAATGCATAGTTGGAGACTGTTCGGACCCTTCGCCTCGATTACGATCAGCGAGATTCTCTTCAGATAGCACGGATTGTTCCCTGATGAAGGGACCGAGGTACTAGGAGAACAGAGAATGATAGAGTTCACTGTTTGGTAATGTTCAATAGAATAACTACTTGAAGGTAGATTCATAGATTCAATTGTCAGCATCACTTTAGCTATTTTAGTTGGTTAACCAATGTGATTGCTACCTTGTTAACTTTTGCATTTATATGTATATTTTAAGGTAGATACAAAATACGATAAATATATCAAGAAATAGAAAACACGACGAGCTATGGATAGATTTTTATATAGGAACAAATTAATATGGCTTACAGAAAATTTTGTATACATTTTGAAAAATTCTTTGTCTCAATTATTTAGCCTCTACATAACATATCTTACATTGGAGTCTTAAGAGTGACTTGACAATAAGGAAGTGATGCATACCGTGCTTTTGGATACTGGATTTGAAGGATAACCAGAGAAGGGCTTCGGCTTTAACGTTTTTAACTGAAGTACGTATTCATGGCCTGTATCGGTTTCAGCTAACGTGACCACTTCAGGGCGTAAACAAAAAAATGACAGAGGAACACAAAGAACGATACGAATTGAACCTTATTACAATGGTACACGTGTGTTTTGAACGAATCCAAACCCGAACGGAACAAAGACCGGCCGGAGTGAGCGGATCCACTTGAAGACCGGAAAGTTCCCGTCAGTTTTCGCGCGCGACCGACTCCGAATGAATACTTTTGATGTGCCGTACCTATATCTTTTTAATAGAATTATAATAACGCAATTTAATAAATATGTGAATAAATACAGGGCGCCAACAATAGACACAGAGCGGCCTAGAACGCGTATTCAATCACCTTTCATTGCATTTGCAGAGGGCGCGTCTGTTTTTATACTAGTTGTATTGTTTATTATTATCATTTGAAGTAGCGGACAAAGATAGCTTGATGAGAAATCTTCATAAAAACAACAAAGTATCAGTATTCAAATGTACACAAGGGAATTAAAAAAAAGTCTTATTGTCTTAAGCTTAAGTCGTTAACTCAAGCTCAACTTAAATAACTCTAGAATTTAAAGACACACAACTAGTTCATTATAAGACTCGTTTTATTTGTTTTTTATGTTACAAGGTGGCAAACGGGCAAGCGGCCACCTGAAATCGCTGAAATAACGAAGTGACTGCTGCCCATAAACAACAGTAATTATAGATGCGTTGCCTACCTTTAGTCGACGGAAGAGGAGACGCACTAAAAGAGAATATTTCCTCTTCCTATGCGTATTCTTTTCCGTCAAGTCCACTATCCTTTCTCATCCTTTCCTTGTAAGATAAGGGTGGGAAGGGAAAGAAGACAAAAATTAGGCCTCCGGCCCCATACACATCGACGAAACGCGGAATTGCTTACACTCCACGCCTGTCTTCTGTGTGGTCGTGGTATTACACGGGGCGAGCCGGCACATTCGTGCGAAGATGTTAAAGCGGGCTCTACCACTTTGTACGTATTTGCGTAGTTTTGTTTACAGGAATAGCGACGTATTATTCTGAAATCATTTACTCAATTACCATATCCATTGGTGACATGGAGTTTCATATATTTATTCCCGTCCATATTATAGAAGACATCATACTAATTTATGTCTCCCATCTTTGTTAAAATATCCCCTTATAGCTCGTAAGTACAGGCTTGATTGCTCCAAAACAACGTTCCGATGTAATCAATACGGAGGCTGCGGCTGAGCACTTACCTCGAATGACTTGCCTCAAGTGACTTGCCTCGAGTGCGGCGACAATTTGCGGCCCCACCCGCCTCGTTAGCTATCGCCGATTAACGATTCACAACAAATAAAAAGGGAAAAATAAACGAATTGATTCCGCGCACCTATACTTGATTACTTCGCTTTAATAGCTTCGCTTAAATATTGTTTTTATAAATGAATTCTATCATAATACATAACCATTCAACTTAATCTTGATCTTAACAATATTATAAATACGAAAGTTTAGATGGATGGATGTTTGTTAGAGTTCGTCGCCTAAACGGCTGAACGGATCTCGATGAAATTTGCTGTAGATGTAAAGGATATTCTGGAAGAATAAATAGGCTACTTTTGATCCCAGAAATAGTTACAAATCCCGAGGGATACATAGATTTTGTTATTCACATAATTCGGCAATGGTTCAATATATCATATATAGTATATCATATATATATATATATAGTATATTTAGCACAGATATAGAACATAGTCTAGAATAACACATATATACTAAGTTTTATTTTAATTCCGTGTGGACGGAGTCGCGAGCGACAGTTAGTAATATACTATTTAAGTAGTTTTCTAAGCTATTCTATACATTCAGCGACTCGATAATGCAGTTTCTAAGACCCTTGAACATATCTTAAAGTTTGTTCTTAAAAAAGTTTTCTGTAACGTAAGTATTCTCATTCAATATTGGCAAATGTAACTTCTTCGTCTTTATAAATAAATTAATTAAAGGTTAAACAACTTCCAGAGCAAATAAAAATCTAAACAATACGAAGTTTAATTGTTATTCAAATTAATTCCCTCTGAATAAAATAATGTCCGCTGTTAGAGATCTCTAATCCTCTCCAAACGCAATTTAGCAAATAAACATTATCATTACATATGGGCGCCGGCAGCGGAGCGCCCCGATAATAAAACATATGCAAATTAATTTATTGCCAAACAGAGGGTGGCGCACAATGCACGCGCGTGAAAACTGAACTGAAATTACATCAAACAAGGCGAGAAAACAATCCGATGAGATTTATTAAGAACCAAGTCCTCTTGATTGTAGGATCAAATACTTATTTTACTAATTCGTGTAATATAAAGCTTTTGCCTGTGAATCGGCGACGCGGAGAGAAATTACTCAGGAGCAGGATAAAGTTTGTGTGCAACAAAGCTACCGCCATTACTAATTAAAGTTATATGCACACTATGCAGCCATGTATATTTCTTAAATAATGTATGTTTCACGAAAATCCTTACTAGCTGACGTGACCAATTTACAAAAGTCCGTAATAGGCACACAATATTTTGTTTTGTGCAGTGTAATATGTGAAATATGTCTGGGGCGAAGTCGCGAGAAATAGCTAGTTGAGGAATGAGAATTGTTATCGAGAGTTACTAGAGTCTTCGTAATGTACATTTTTTGCTGTTACTTGTCTGAAAGATTTGTATGTGCCATTTGTATTTAATATTATACTCTAGCTGTCGCCCGCGATTACGTCCGCGCGTTCTTTTTCTAAAATAAAAGAATTTTTCTAAAATAAACGTAGCCTAAGTTACTCCAAATTACATTAGCAACCTCCTATAAAAGTCCCGTAAAAATCGGTCCAGCCATTTTAGAGATAAGCCGGAACAAACAGACAGACAGACAGACAGAAAACACTCCAATTTTATTATATGTAAAAATTGAATTTACATTTTTGCCAATATTTGCTATGTCATATTGGACAACGAGTCATTGAATTTTAATCCCTTTTTAGGTTAGAAATAGTTGGTATCAGATCTTAACATTTAAACGTTTGTTAAATTGAATGGAAGTTTACAACTTATTTGTACTTTGATTATTCCATTTACATTTACAATTACGAAAGTAACAAAGGTATATTGCGCACTCAAAGCGAGCCGTTCCCACTACAATACGAATCATATTTATTCCAACAATCGTTCATACGAACAGCAAAAGCCATTGTAACCGATATTAAGCTTTAGTAATAAATCAAAAACCTACAAAAAAGCCATTGATGTATATATTTCCGCGTGGAACAATGTGTCCACTCCACATTTACTTTTAAACCGTTGAAAAGAAAAACAAAATTAATGATTGCTTCTAATTCGCAATAAAAATGCCGCATGCGAGCAAATATGAGATGTAGGGGACAATTATAACAAATTAATAACGTACACTACCCTCGAAACTCGAGTGGAGATTTGCATTCAATGGCATTCTCGCTTTTGTTGGTTATACTGAACATTGCCAACTTAATCACAACCTTATTCCACTTCACATATAGCTTATAATCATACTTAACTGTAAACGGTACTTATAACGTTTACCAACTAAATAAAAACTGAAGGGTCATCTGAAACAATCACTATAATTTCAACTCTATGAGACAGGTTTTAAAATTCAAATCGTTTTGTTATCTCTTTAGAAATCACTTGAATATTAAAAGTCTTGGTAATTATTCAGGAATCCATCCATCATTAATCACACCGGAGGGTGGTAGGGAAATGCTGTAAAAATTATTGTTACTGAGATAAATCGTATAAGACATGGCGGGTGACATTTATTCGCGGACAGTCGACACGTGTGGATTTTTTATTCGTGACACACACAGCGACAAACATCTATTGTTAAGTATTATTAGCGAGATTTATCACTAATATAATCCTGTTATATGGAGGGATGATTTTGGAATATTAATTGGGTGTTTATTATGTGGTGCGTGACCGCTTCGTGGATACATCCAGGGGAAATATTTGGTGAAAACGCATATCAACAAAAGCGTAAATTAACAAAAATATTGCCAGATAAAAAAAGTTAGTTTCAGGAAATACTCGATAAACGAATGAATAAAAGTAAAAACTCTCTCCTGATTGTTGTTGCAGCCAGATGGGATAGTGCATTTGTGAGGCGGTT
>JAAOEG020000001.1:10558469-10577336 GCA_011763625.2 Papilio bianor
TTCTCATTTAAAAATGATACAAATATTGTGTTCTTATAATACCCTACTATAACCAAACGATGACGTATTGTTGACGACAAAAATATTATCACAGGGGTTCAGTTCCCTTCAGACAATCAATTACAGGCTCCATCAATCTGTCTGAGGGCCGAGGAGTGTCGCGTCATGACGCAGACATTACTTTGACGTGACGTGACGTGAACCAACGAATCATCGCCAACGCTCGAGTTCTCAGGAAATGACGCGGTGTGACTGCAGATATGCAGACCTATGATGTGTTAATTTAAAAAAAAACTAAGAGTATTATTATGTCTTGTATATTACAAAGAGGTAAGATTAGATCGTTTATTTGTATTGAATAGGCTCCAAAACTATTAAACGGATTTGAAAAATTATTTTAGTGTTGTTAAGCTACGCTATCATTGCGATGTAGGTAATGGTTTTATTTTTGGTTTGTTTTTATTCTGCGCGGAAGAAGTTTCGGGGAAAAGTTATTAGTTTTTAGTTGTGGCGTCAATAGGCTAATGGTTAAGGATACGTATTCCGATCACGTGGTCGAGAGTTCGAATCCCACCATTCGACTACTGTCGTAAACTATACATCCTAGCACAAGGCTAGATATTAGATACGAGATAGTTGGAATGGTTTTTTATAATAGATGGGGGCTAACGAGCGGCGGAAACACTGAGATGGTCATCGTCAACTTTAGTCATGGTAAAAGATATATTAAAAAAAATATTCTTATCCAAAAATCTGCTTATTTATATAAAATGTTGGGTATAGCATCATTTTAGTTAGATAGAAGTCATTTTTATTGTTAGTTAGTTATACCTTAAAAGTTTATTTGAAACATACGCGTAAAAATGATAATCTACTGACAACTTTAAACCAAATGCAGCATTAGAATATGAACCTGCTAATTTGTAATTATTCGCTATCAATTTTGAATTAAATCAAATGTTTAACGAGTTAGAATTATGAAAAAAACTTGTAAAACATGATTAAAAGAATATTGAGACATGAAGATAACATACTCGTAGTTAGAGCCACCGAGATATTATACTTACTTACTCCACCTTCGTTTAGATTTTAAACTGAAGTCACTGAATTTAGATATAGGTAATTAATAAAACATTTAATACATTATTATGTTATTTATTATACAAAGTAACGACTTTTATACACGGCACTCGAGTTGGCACGTTCGACAGAGGATTACCCTTGTTCTCAATGTGCCAAATCAAATTTCAAGAATATAGTGTAACTAAAAACTAATACAAAATTATGATATGACTTTTTCTATATAAATATACATAGGAGTAACCGAGGGGGGGAGGCAGCATCCCCCCATTCCACTAGGGAATCTATATATAAAAACTACTTTGAATTAGACTTTATTATTGGTAGCTGCCTAGACCTAGCCTAGAACAGCGGCTAACGACGCCCAAGTTTTATGTTTTTTATGTACTTATTTGTTAGTTAATTTTAATTCAAATTGAACACTTTCACAAAACACTTCACGTTCAGTCCGTATGCAGAACCGATGATCACATTTGAAAGAACTTCCATTATCAATACATTTTTCGACTATTTTAAATTGGTTAAGGCAAGAGAATAAAATGCATCGCTAATTCTATTGAACACCGAACGGATAATGATACGAAATTCTAGTGACGTCACCGGGCACGTAATGCAAATCCTGATAAGCCTTTACCATCATCTGCTGGTTGACGACAGCGAAGGGCCTTGGGGAAATACTTTCTATAGAAGGTAAGGGCCTTAAATCTAAGCTGGGTAAGGAATCTTCTTTGGGCCTTATCGTGGTCGGTACGAAGGATGTCTGAGATATCGTTGATACAGGGTAACTGATCATATTGTTATACATGAACTGATGTTCATAGTTGACTGGAATTTGATAGTTTTGATCAGGTCTAGGTTCTATCTCTAGGAATGCATCTCTAGTATATATCGTAGGATTTGTGTACGTACTCTCTATTCTGTTCTTTCGACGAGGCCGGTATTTATAGTCTGGATAATCATGCATGTGTTTTAATCTTAATCTTTTTGCTTCATCTATAAATGGTCTCTTTTCTGTTTCATCCAAACTCTTCCATTCGAGACCGAGTCTCTTTGATATCTCGGAGTTATGCAGTTTCGGATTCATCATTGATATCTTCTTCCTTTGCAGTCTCGACCACACCATGAATGCGTTCATTGGTCTCTTTATGTGATAAGGATTTGAGTTCCTCGACATTTTCTGCGTTAGCTTCGACGTTTGTACATCTATTGGGTACGCCATTAACTTTGGTTTATATTTCTTTTTCTATATTTTCTTAATAACTTTTATCTGATGTATTTATTGAGACACAATTAGGTCTTCAATAATAAACTTAATTCTTGTGTACGTGGCCACATTTCAACACTATAGAATCATTCAAAACATAATTCGAATCTTTTAAATAGCTGTTTTGTAGTAACTGTCACTTTCAACATAGCATTTATATCGATTTGAATAGATCGCGTAAGCTTAAGCAACGGCAAGTTTGCACTGATCACCAGTTCGAAGCCAACTAAATCTGACCGCTGTCATTAGGCCAACAAAGGCTGCACCACAATAGCAATGACAATTTTCCACGTATTATCTGCCGCTGAATAAAGAGCGGCGACAATGCAGTGATTGCTCACAAATTGTCAAATGATACTGTCGTATGTTTTGTGCGAGGCGCGCCCGCTCTGTGCTCTATTAAAAAGAAGTGGTGCGTACGGTCTGCAGACGAACTCACTGTGTATACATGTGCAGTACAGACAGTATATGACGGATGTAATCTTGAGACATTTTCAGTCCTGTCTATTGTTGTGTTTACTGTAACAAGAAAGCAAAAATGACAGTTTTTTATGATCAGGATAGTTCAGTAACCACAATTGGGTAATATCGATTTAGAATTGCAGGAAAATATGTTGTTTTAAGCACTTAAGGTGAAGCGCTTATTACTTGTATTCTTATTTTAAAGGTACCAGCTGCAAACCAGCGCAAGTTTTTTTCGCTTCGCTGATTTGGATTCCATTTTCCATATCAATTATTTCGTATCAATTTTGTGTCTAGGATGTGTGTGTTTCTCTTATTTGTATGGTAATAAATGTTTTTTCTTTCTTTCAAAATTATATCCCACATTCTGTTTCTGACAGACTTTGCAACTAATTGTTCCTGATTTCTGTATGTCGGACGATTCATTTTTTCTTCCTGTCCTGCATGTCACGTAGGTACTATAACATCGTTGATTAATAGACGGCCGTCTGATATGGAACACATATTTTGTTCAAAAGAATTCATACAATTTTGTACACGTATATGCCTTTTAGAGCCTCAGCGGTTCAAGGGTGGTGCACTTGACATGTAACCTGCAGATCCTGAGTTCGAATCCTGCCATGTGCCAATGTATTTCTTGATTTTGTTACGGTGAAAGAAAACGTATGCAACCTGTACATATCAGATTTAATGATAAATATGTGTGAAGTCAACCAACCCGCATTGAACCTGCGTCGTTGACTAAGGCCTAGTCACCCGTTAAGTTACGTGTAGGCTTGAACCTCCACAGTAGGTACGTATAGTAAGCTGATGATACGCCTTTATATGGTTGGACGACAGACAAAAATATCTACCGGTGAGTGTAAACCATTCCCTCAGGTCTTATGACTTAGGATTAGTAACAAATTATTGATTAGCCTTCATACTCCTTAAATATCTCTCAGACTCCCTGGATATTTGATGTCGTCGCTGGAAAATTGTTAGTAGTTACTGATAGCAATCACATTCTAATGCATGTTGGATAATTTTATAGAAAATCCTTTGAAAGTTCATCCATTTTGTAATTCCTCATTGTAGCAACAACCATCACATCGTTTTAATAGCAACGGACGGATTGTCGGAATATATGTTGTCATGGTACTTGGTACAATGACCCTACGTAGTTCTGCGGGAAATATCTGGGGCCTACTTAAGGTAAACAACATTACTATTGTAAGCAAATACTTGGAAAGGTTCTTCCTTCATCGATAGCCTTGCAAAAGCTATAACTTATTTCAAGCAGTTGACAATACGCTTTATCTGTAACAGTTTATTTTGCAATTGAAATGTATTACATCGCGATGATCTGGCATTGTGCGGTAATGGAGGCAAGGTGTGGCCTAATCCCGCTGTAACGCATTCACGGCAGCTGCTAGATTTGCCAACAAACAGATCAATAGATCGAGTCCACTTTGACTGGACAATACACAATCGAGAATATAGCATTGCGTAAAGTTATCTATTTGTGACCAATGCTGTTTCGTTTATGTGTTTTTAAATTAAATTCGTACCTAATATATTTTTTTCATATCCGTATATCATCAATTATATTAGGAAAAGACTATTTAAGTACATCAGGTATTATAGATTTTTGACTCTTGGTGTTCAATAACAACATACTAGCGACATCTATCGTCTGATTTAACTTTTTTGCAAGACAAGTAAAAACTACATTTATCGAGAAAAATCATGTCCTGCTATTGTAGCGTAAAGACGTCACAGAATCATATTTTCGGGTCATGTTTTAAAATTTAAGATAATTGATGATTAATTATGGTGAAATCCAATTAATTTTGAAAATTTCTAAAAGCGACATCTAGTTTAGCTCCTAAAAATCACGATAATGACCTGTTGCAACTTTGTTGAAAATAATGTTAACTATACGGTAGATGGCGCTATTTTATAATGAAAATAAACTAAGGTTTCCTCACTAGATGGCTTTATATGCAATAAAAGTGTTAAATAATTTCGAATATAATTTATTTTACACAAGTATTTTATTTTAATCAAAGACGAATTATAGATAACTAAACAAATACTAGATAGATAAACCAGGAGCAAAAAGCCAACATCACGCGGTGTTCCCAGGCGGTCACCCATCCAAGTACTGACCGCGCCCGACGTTGCTTAACTTCGGTGATCGGACGAGAACCGGTGTGTTCAACGTAGTATGGACGTTGGCGATAATATTGGTTAATGAAAGCATTAAACTATTAATAAGAAAAACATTTTTAAATATATAGAATTATAAACTACATACGGCAACAATTTCGTTATTCAGGCCATTTTAATTTGCATGAAAGATATAAAAAAAAGAAAAAGCCGAGATCACGCGGTGTTCCCAGGCGACCGCACCCGTCATTGCTTAACTTCGGTGATCGGAAGAGAGCAGGTGTTTTTGACGTGGTACGGACTTTGGCACACAGAAAAGTGAACTATAAAATTCTGAAAATACTGATTCTAAAATCTTAGTAAAAAAGTTACCATTAATACAATCTGGTACTTAGTATTGCTACTACTCAGATATATCTTGTACGATAGAGGCTAACTACGTTTTTAATATTTAATTTAAATAACAACATTTTAATGCATAAAGAAATGACACTCGTTTCTAAATGATAAACAGCGTAAAATTTATGTCCGAAGTCGTAAAACCGGTGCAAGCCCACCTCGACAAGGGGCCACTTTGTAAATCATTGGAGACATAAAGGGGGTATTTAAGCTGCCATATTTATGAAAATAAGATCCTATAAAGCTATAATAGAAGATACAAAAAGCGACCGCTTGGTGGCGTCGCGAGGGAAGTGTCCAAGACGTTTACACTTCACGATACGATAAATCGTATACCTTTTATAAGTCTTGAATTTGACTGAAGAATCTACGTAAATTATATTATAGTTACAATTAGCTGTCGCCCGCGACATGTTCCGCGCGTTCTATTTCTAAAATAAAAGATTTGTTCTGAAATAAACGTAGCCTAATTTACTCCTTATTACATCAGCTACCTGCCAATAAAAGTCCCGTCAAAATTGGACCATCCATTTCAGAGATTAGCCGCAACAAACAGACAGACAGACAGACAGACAAATAGACAGACAGACAGACAAAAATTGTAAAATAAAATATTTTGGTGGATGTACGGTATATATTTTCATATACATGTAGTAAAAGACGGTTATTTCAATATTACAAACAGACACTCCAATTTTATCATATGTGTAGATAGATTAACCGATTATAAAATCGATTTTGTTTTAAAATTAATAATATTTCTTGCTTATAATTATCGCTGATGTTAACAAACTACAAAACAACAATTTAAATAGTTGAGGTTAAGTTAAAATTGTATGTATGAGAATTTGTTTTGATATCCATGCTACGGTAAGTACTTAAAGGTAGTTGAAACAGCAACATCAAAAACATATTATTTCTACTTAACGTACATTATTGGACTTAAAAATGTATAAAATTATCAAAGAATCATGAAGCTCTTGTTTTTAATTGTGTACTTTTTATATGTATTACCATAACTTCGTCTGGAGTACCCCGGTTTTATATTTTTTTTAATCGTAAGCTAGTACTTGCACGTGGGTCCCACTTTTTATTTATTGCTAAACTGGTAACTGGGTCTAAGACATTTCAGATAAGAATGTCTCTAAT
Source organism: Papilio bianor (assembly GCA_011763625.2). Classification (NCBI taxonomy): domain Eukaryota; kingdom Metazoa; phylum Arthropoda; class Insecta; order Lepidoptera; family Papilionidae; genus Papilio; species Papilio bianor. The sequence goes on from JAAOEG020000001.1 coordinate 10,564,975, forward strand.
CTACATCGGTCTCCGAAGTATCAATAATTGCATAATATTGACATAATACAATAAATAAGACAGCTTCTTTCTTTTGGGACATTGAAGACTTTATTTTGTAACTTTTTACTGCATTTGATTTGATAATGTTTTTTATGAAGTCTGATTTATTTCTTCTTAAAATTTTTAATTGGCTGCAGCGCCATCTATACCGACTAGAAGACAATTCAAGTGAATTGCGGAAAGAAAAGTTTCAGAAATGTTCTTTTGTAAACACCTTAATTTTAAATCTCCTAACCATGTTGGTTATTTTATGTAGACTAAATAAAAATTATAAATCGCAACAAGACGTACAGCAGTATTCCTTTTCATTCACTAACTCACTAAAATCGTATAGTGTAAAGGGACCTTAAGTCTTAACTTATTGTTATTGCGGATTTTAAGCCTCAGTTTTATGTTTGATATCGTCGGCCGCGGCGCTCCGGCGGCCCACCTATTTATGTTTATATAGAGTTATTATCAGACACTTGCCAAGAAAATGGCGGCGATACAAATATACAATGCTGTTACAAGAACTGTTAATAAATAAGAAAACGAGCAGACTTGTGTTTGATTTTTTTAATATTTGTCTTGGAGTAAATTTACGAAATCAATTTTATGATTTTAATGAAATATTAATGGATACGGAATTGAATTAGTTGTTTATTTTAAATTTTAAATTAATAACTGACACAATATGAAATATTAAGTGCGTTTGATATTTTTTAATTCCTGTTACAGAATTTACAGAAACTTTCCTCGTAATATTAAAACATGATGAAGATGATGATGATGTCCTCCGTGACGTAGTTCATCAATGGTGAACCTTGCTGTCTCCAAAACTATGACTAATAAAACAAGTATCTAACAAAACAGTAGTAAAACAAAAATATATCGAATTAATGTCATAAATTCAGTATAATTTCAGTTGAGTCGCAATAATGCAAATGATAATATATTCAGAACACACGACTCGGCAACAAACAAATAAATGCGGGCGAATAGAATGGAGTGAAATGTTATTCCACACCCTGTATAATAAAAATGTCTCTTGTGCTGTATAAGAATTGTACAGTGTATTAAATAACAGAGGATAATTCACAGGATTTTTAAAACTAAGTTTACCAATTTTACTAATGTTATAGATGTGAAGCTTTACTAGTTAACGAGTCCTTAAGAATTAAGATTTTTATTACAAGGTGGCAAACGAGCAAGCCACCAGAAATCGCTGAAATAGCGAAGTGACCACTGCTCATAGACATCCGCAATCGCAGATTGCGATGTCTATGAGTCCGGTCCCTTGCGGAGGGATGTTAGTTCCCTCTGCATTTTCTATCTATACCACGGCGAATGCTCCGAAGAATTGTTTGGAACTATACCCGCCGCCGAGTTTCGGCACAGGACGACCCGACAGACCGCCAGTTACCATCCAAACCATCTTGATGGATGCCAATCCATATCCGTGCGGTTTTTGCGAAACTTTTGCCTTGCCCAGCCTTGTGTAATGTTCCTCTACTAGGCGGTGTTTCCAAACCGCTACGACTCAGGATCTTTGAAGAAGCTAGCACACCTTATCAAAAGCCTGCAACGCATCTGTAATTCCTCTGGTATTGTAGATGATCAGCACGGTGTTCCCGCTGCTCGTTCGCTGCCTTATTTTTAAAGAAAAATGCTTGTATTTGCATATATTTTCAACAAATATCTTGTGAACTATCTTTAGGAATCAACTGTGGTGTGTATCTTGTGTTCGCGGGGTCTCCTTTATGTTGGCATTGATAGGATATTTTATTTCCTACCCGTTCAATAGCAGGCGCCGTGTAGGAGGCCCTTTGTGTCTCCGCTCCATTTACATACAATACATACAAGTATTCACTTCAATACTATTATATATATGTAATGACTTTCAGAACTAAACATATTAGGAAAATTAATTTAATATTTAGCTTTGAAAACTAGGTATTGAAATAGGCAGGCTAGAGATCGGTGGCTCAGAGGTTAAGCACTTGACTTGTAATCTGCAGGTCCTGAGTACGAATCCCGCCAAGTACTAATATATATTTCGATTTTCGAATTTCATATTTCCATTTAGCCGACGTTCTTACGGTGAAGGTAAACATCGTGACGCAACCTGCATACGTGTGCGAAGAAATTCAAAGACATATGAAGTTAACCAACCCGCATTTGGCCAACGTCACTAATACCTAGTCACCCCAAACTTAGCGCAGGCTCCGAGCCCCTCGGTGGAGACGTATAGTGAGCTCATGATGAAGTCAACAAATGTATAAAGGAGCCACTGAAAAAGTATTCTGACACCATCCAGTTTGAACACAGTATATATAGTACCTGAAACGCGGAAACAACTGTATATGCATCTTCAAAACAAATTTTAAAAAATAACATCGTCTTATGTACTCAAAATATAGGTAGTTAAAAGAAATTATTTCGAGATTTGATTGCTGAAGAATGTACGGAATGTCCATACAAATTTGGATAAAATCAAGAGTCAATAATAGCAAGAAGAAAACCTTTCAATATTGTTAATATTATTGAAGCAATAACGCCAAATTATTAGGAAGAGATTTGTCTGTAGCATTGTAGCTTCAATGTATCGCATTCAGACCAAACAATGCGTGAATGCCCCTCTACGCCGTAGGCGCTACACGGCGCATATTGTAGCCGCGAGCTACGATGCTACGTGACTTGCCGCTACGACTGATACTCGCATGACACAGCGAACAAAGCCTAACGGATATTTGGTACTGGTATTATTACTTACTTAGATGACTTAATTAGTAAGTGACATATATCAATGTCATGTTTAATTAAGTCTTTTAAACAAGGTTAGAGAAATATCTAGAAATACCAAGTAAGTCAGTTTCAATCGTATTTGGTTAATCTGAGCAAAACTTTCAAAGAAGTGTTTGATAGTTCTTAATTCGACATGTACATGTCGTTTGTTCGCGTATCAATGAAAACAATATAGCGTTTGTTTTCATATGCATTAAAATAATAAATAATTGATATTACAATATAATTAAACCAACGTAAATACGGTTAGTGATGGGAGCGTGCAGTAAAAGCCGTAGAGATCGGCGGCAGCGAAGAGCCCGCGGCGAGGCGGCCAGCCGGCAAAATGCCGCATAACACGATATTGTGACGCCGCTGGATTGTTTTATATACAGTCACGTGCATAAATGAAAACAATTAATATATCTAACGCGTTTCTGATTAGAAGTAAACAGTTTGGCGGAGGAGGGGACGTATAAGAGGGAAATACCTTATTTCTATGCATCCTCTTATTCGTCGAATCAAGGTAGGTAGAGCATTTGCGATGGCGGGTGTTTATTGGCCGTCGTCGGTTCGGTAATTCTGCGCTTGCCGCTTGCTCGTTTACCACCTTATATTAAGCACATTGTTGGCTCTTTTGATAATTAGGTTTTTTTTATTTTAGGTTTTGTACTTTTGTCTGCGATTGTACCACGCACTGAGGTAACTGAATCACCGGCGAGGCTCTATTTCAATTTGACGCGTACCCGCCAGCCGACAGACAAGCGGCCGACGACACAGCCTTCGCATAAATATTTTTGTGTAAACATTACCTCGATGATTATTTGATATGGGTTAAGCTGGAACAAAAAATACTAATATTAACGTGTTTCAACGAAATTTTAAAATTACCTGTCGTTGAAAAAAAAAATTTTTATTCTACAAGGTGTCGAACGAGCAATAAGCCACCTGAATTCGACCACTGACCATAGACATCCGAAATTTCAGATGCGTTTGCCTACCTTTAATCGACTTACCAGGAGACGCACTGAAAGACAATATTTCCTCTTCCTATGCGTTCCCTTGTCCGTCAATTCAACTTCCCAATCATAACTTCACATCATGATTACAAATACACTTCCCCAATTACAGCCGTGAGCAAAAATAAAGGGTCGGTTAGGAAAGTTAAGAAAGTTTGAATATCTCAGAAGATAAAAACGCTTATACGCGATAGCTATCTGAAATAAATTGTGCATGATAGACAATTAAATATCCTTAAAATGAAATAAAACACTATTATTAATTTGCTTATATTTAATTTAAAAAATATAAACTTAAACGAAAAAGGATATCTTACGTAAACTTGGATAATACAGTATTGTTCATAAAATTTCAGTTTTAGTTAGATTTTAGTATTTAGTAAGACACAACACTATTTTCTATCATGCACAATTTATTTCAGTTAGCGTCTTTATCTTCCGAGATATTCAAACTTTCTTAACCGACCCTTTATTTTTATAAGAAGTTTATGTTAACAAGCTTCTTTTTACGATGCTGTAAGTAACAAAATGGAATTAGGACACGTAAAAAGAACATCAGATGGCCATCAAACAAAATAAAAATTTAAAATATGACTAGAATAACTTAAATAGGATATGCATAAAAGGGATTGATTTCAGATGTCCTATGAACGGACCAAGAGACTGATAGATATGTATGGAGTAGTCGTACTGTGCAAACCTTATCTAATATCAGAAGTTAAACCGAACAAAAGCTGTACACAATTGTACATTACTCTTCACAAACGGCATTAGCATAAAAGCGGCTTCGGTATTTGGCGACGTGCCCTATAATTACGTGCAGATGAGGTGTCCATTAGTCGGCATTCAGGCGGGCTTGTTTGACCGCGGACCGCCTCATGCAAATTCGCGGCCTCGCCTCAATGCAGGGAATATGTCGTGTCAAAGAACACTTCGTTTAATTTGGCAACGGAATACGTAAGTGGAACCGTGGGTTTTCATTGCTGAAAAACATGTCCAAACACATAATTATGTTTTCAAACTGAGGGAGAGGTTAAACATGTTTTTGTTTCGGTTTTACACTATTGTGAACTACGATAATTTTTTTTTATTCAATATATTAGCAGTTTTTAAGGTTAATTTGCTAATATTAAATCCTTTACCATTCCAATTAAGCTCTAGGCTTGTGCTAGGATATGGTTTATTATAGTTGAATGGTGGGATTCGAACTCTCGACCACGGATTTGGAAATCCGTACCCTTAACCATAAGGCTACTAGCTGTTCACCTTTACACTTAATTTTATTCTTGAAGCTAAATAAGTTTCTTTGCTTATTATTCTAATAGTTGTAAAGATTTCTTAAGACGGAAATTACTAAGAATATTTATCTTTTCGTTACATATTATGGCCATTTAACTTTAATTATTACACTATAATTTTAGTTAATTTAATGTCTGGTTTTAAATATTTTGTATTTATACAAATGGATAATCCATTAACATCTAACTACCTAAACCTAGCATGATGATAAAGGTCTTATGGAATCTTTTATGGGATATATATAATATATACTCTTGTTGTTTTCAGTATTTGTGTATTAGTTGTAATTATTTTTTAAGAATTAAAATAATGCCCTTAAAAAAAAGAAAATAAATACATATTAAATTTTCCATTTTTATCATATATGTAGAAATAACTTTTTATTAATTTCGAAATAAAAGATTCTTAGTATTCAGTTTTGAGAACTAGAAACTGTCGTTGTCATACAAAGACATACACACACTACATGTATGTATGTACCCACACCAGTGTAGTCTAGGAGTCAGTGCATCACTCTTCAATGCGCGGTGCCACTCTCCAACGTTTCATACATTTCAAATTGTCGCCGTTCAATTATGCGGGGGCGCGTTTTTCACTAAACGAAGGTTGTGGTACAAAAAACCGAATTTAATCTCGCTAATAAACATGCTAACAAGAAGTCGGGTCACCTGTTGCTCACCGCGAGACGGCCGTCTACCCAGCCAATCAGAATACAGCGTCCGCCCTACGCGGCGTCTCATTGGCCAATTTAATTTAAGGGGGGGCATACGCGAAGGGGGGGAATAAACCGAGGCCGCGACACAAACCGTGGCACAAACGAGAAAAGCAGCGCATAGAGCTTTCGGGAGCTTTTCACCGGCGCGGCGTTTTTCAATCACGTCGACTTGTGTTATTATTGTTTTTCAACAATAAAATTAACATAAAATAAATTATAATTTACTCTTTTAGCATAAATACTAACTGAATGTAATAAAAAAATGTATGGACAAAAGTGTATGTAGAATTTAAAATCAAGTTATAAAAACTTAAGAGCCATGTCTCTCGGCAAGCAGCCCGCAGAGCACATCAAGAGGCCGATGAATGCGTTTATGGTGTGGTCGCGCGGCCAGCGGCGAAAGATGGCGCAGGATAACCCGAAGATGCACAATTCGGAGATCTCCAAGCGACTAGGCGCCGAGTGGAAGCTGCTCACGGAGATGGAGAAGCGGCCCTTCATTGACGAAGCGAAGAGATTAAGGTGAGTTGAAGTCATTTTCACATGTATGTGTGATTGGCGATTATTATTGGTATTAGCTTTTATTTACAATTTGTCTTTTATATGTAGAATAATTTTATAAAAGATTCTTTATAATGTTATTTTCATCCAATAACAGAATTACTTTTACCTTTTAAGTCATTCATAAAATAATAAATATGGCATATTTGATGTGACCAAATGAAAAAAAACATATGCAGTCGATTTAATTTAGTTTCTATTAAAAAATAAACATTATCAAAAAAAAATTGGAAATAACCATATTCTGTTTCGTTTCGGCATATAGCACAGTTATCTGAATACTAGTTGTTAATCGCGACTCCGTCTCCGCGGAATTTAAAAATAACTTTATAAGTAGGCTATGTGTTCTTCCTGATTATGTTGTGTATTTGTACAAAATTTCAGCGAGACACCGTCTTGTAGATAACTTCAAATATCCATCTATCCATATAAACATTCAAATTTATGATATTAGTATGAAGTAAGATTAGTAACATTTACCTACAAAATTGGGACGAAATCTGTGACCACACTTTACACATTTTTTCATAAAGCGTGTAACAGTAACTTTGTAAAATCAAAAATTAGTTTTGTTTAGTTAGTGGAAACGTTTACCAACCTCTTGGTATGGGATAGGAGCGCATAATATGACAGAAGAATACGACCCTTAAGAAGAATCAATTAACGTATAAAAATAGGAAATAACATAAATACCCTGACTCTTATTAATATTATAAACGCAATAGTTTAGATGTATTTATGGTGGATTGTTCGAAGGTCTCTCCAGAACGGCTCCTCGAATTTCAATTAAATTTAGCACAAATATAGAACATAGACTCTTATACCACAAAGAATACTTATTGAGTTCAATTTTTAATTCCAAGATCAAGGAGTCGCGCGCAAAATTAATTTAATGTAATTGTATCTAATGATCATATAACAGACTAGCTGTCGCCCGCGACTTCGTCCGCGAGTTCTTTTTCTAAAATAAAATATTTTTTTCTAAAATAAACATAGCCTAAGTTACTCCTTACTACATCAGCTATCTGCCAAAAAAAGTCCCGTCGAAATCGGTTCCGCCATTCCAAAGATTAGCAAAAAACGGTTATTTCAATGTTACAAACAGACACTCCAATTTTATTATATGTACCTATGGATGACTTTAAATAGCCTTTTTAGGTGATTTAGAAGTCTCCAGAATAAATATAATAAATAAACAAAAGTATTTTTTTTTCGTTTTAAGGATATTTAGTTGTCTATCATGTTTCAGTTAGCTAGCGTCTTTATTCTCCGAGATATTCAAAGTTTCTTAACCGACCCTTTATTTTTGCTCACGGCTGTAGTTTTCCCATAACAGTTTTACAACTACTAGCAATTAGCTTATATCCGCTACCTCATCTGCGTAAAATTTCAAAAAAAAACAGCCGATACCATCCGAGAATAGAGAATATATAAAATAAAAGTATATATATTTATTCATATTATTAAAACAGTAACACACTCCTCTAACATCTAGTGTAGTTTTGATAAAATTTATAATAGAAGAAACTATACAAAGAATTTCAAATAGGACCCTCGGGATGATAACACGATTAAACAATAAGTATTTGCATTTAAAAACAAACAAGTCATCCAGCCAGCGACGTCTACCACAGACTAAAACAAACACGACACGAAAACAACGTATTTAATCTGTGATACACATCTTATTATCTTTTTAATTCCGTATCACAGAGTAAACAGAGGCTGACAAAACAGCCAGCACACCTGTAAGTTATCACTATGAGAGACAAAAAGGTTTTATTTGTGCTTGCATTGCACCAGGCGGCCATAAATGAACAGTGGTACGATTGTAACGCAAATAAATGCCCGGATGTTTAACGCGTTAATATCATCCTAATAATTAGTTGGATGCCGTAGGCTTTCTGCAAACATAAATAATTAAAACATCATTGATCAGACAATTGAATATATTTAAGCTGATTATAGCCGACCAAACTGGATTAAGTTTTCACGCATGAATAACTACTGCTTTTCTAAGATTAACAGACCCCTCAGACTAGACTTTGTTAGTCGCCGGATAGTTTGATCTGCCGCTTAATGTGCAAGAGCGTGTACGGGAGTGCGCACATTACACTGATTTGCTATCAGCCAACTAAAAAGATAGCGTCGGTGGCTCAGGGGTTAAACTCTTAACTTGTAATCTGTAGGTCCTGGGTTCCCGCAATATCCCAATGTGTTTTTCGATTTTCGATTTCAACTAAACGTTTATCTGACGATGAAATCGTCATGGAATCTTCACATATCGGTGAAGAAATTCAAAGATATTAATGAAGTCAACCAGTCGGCATTGGTCAGCGTGGTTGACTAAGGCATAGTCACCCCTAAATTAGGGTAGGCTCCGAGCTCTTCAGTGGGGACGTGTAATGAGCTGATGGTGGTGGTGACTAAAAATTTTAATGTACTCTAGGATTACTATACGATCTAGTGTACCCACAACCAATCCGACTATTTAGTTGTGCCTGTGTGCGCACTGTACAACCCGATCCGATCAATCTATCGGACGTCTAAAAACAGTGGTAGAGCGCGCTTTAACATCTTCGCACGAAAGGGCCGGCTCGCCCGGTGTAATACCACGACCACACAGAAGACAGGCGTCAAGTGGAAGCTCTTCCGCGTTTCGTCTGATGAGTGTGGTTCCTGAAGGCTAATTTTATTCTTCTTTCCCTTCTCACTCTTATCTAACAAGGATATGATGGGAAAGGGAAACGGACTTGACGGAGGAGGATACACATAGGAAGGAGAAATATTTTCTTTGAGTGCGTCTCCTCCTCCGTCGATTAATGGTAGGCAACGCATCTGCAATTGCAGATGTATAAGAGCAGCGATCACTTCGCTATTTCAACGATTTCAGGTGGCCGCTTGCTCGTTTGCCACCTTGTAATATAACCGAGATTATATCTTTTGATTACCTGTTAATGACAAGGAATTAATTAAAATGAAATTGATATGTACTTGATTTATTTTATTAGATATGAGTATTAAAATCTGTTACACTAATAAGACTTTAAGATGCCACAACGAAAAATAAATTAAAAGATGTAAAACTAAGTTATAAAAATAAAACATTGTTGTGTTGCGGAAGATGAAAAAATTATAATAATAAAAACAAAAGACGACGAATATATAAGAAAATAACAAAAACAATAAAGAATAAAAAACAATCTAAAAAGGTTAAATGCGCAATGGCCACATAACCCCGAGGCTGCAACAAATCTGTTATAAATATTTCAATGATATTGTGACTTGGTGTGTTGTGTGATGAATGCTTCGATGCTGCTGCTTCTAAGAATTTGAGGAATGTATAATAAAAGAAAATGTCTTTGTTCTGGTGATGACTAATGACTCTATTTCGAAACAATGACAAGATTAATTTGAAAAATTGCAGAAAAATAAAAAGTAAAAAAAATAAAAAGGTCTATCTTTGATACGCGGCGGGCACTGTCAACCCCAAGACGGGTGTCGCAGTAATAGTAACAAATTAAGAAGAAAAAATTGTGGTGTGAGTTTAAGCATTATCGTCAGAGCGTATGAAAAAATAAAATTCCCGGTTGATGTATCTGTCTTTTTTCTACTGTAATGCATAAAATATAGATAAAAACGGATAAAACGTATAAAAAGACATCAGAAACAAACATAATTCATAAACCCTTCCCCTAATCCCCACTAATCACGATCCTCAGAGCAAATCGCAACTTAACAAATCAATTTAATCTGTGAGAATACCGCCGGCGCTGGAGAGAGACAATTATCTATTATTCATAGTAATATCTTGCATTGTTAGGGGCGGGCGCGTTATCGGGGTGGAGCAGGGCTATAAAAACCAGCTTATGCGTTCGGTCTAGCTCTTTGTAAAGGCTGGCCGCGCCGGGGAAGCGAATTTGTTTGTTTGCCAACTTACTCAAAGTTTGAAGCTCGGATCGCTTTTTGAATAACATTCTTAATTGCCTTTATATTTAAGATGCGTATTGTGTTTGACTTATCATATTTTTTTAACTTTTATTAGTTCTAAATACAATAATCATAATCACAATTAATTTAAATTAATTGTTACATTGTTAACTAAATTTATACTGTTTATATCGTATTTATATGAACCAGCTTTTGCCCAGGACTTCGTACGCGTGGAATTAAAAAAAACTTAGAAGCCTATGTGTTCTTTCTAAATATGTTTTACATATGTCCCTAAATTTATCGAGACCCGTCGAAATCGAAAAAGTACGTATCCCTCGGGAACCTGACATTGATTTAATTTTTCATATCCCGTGTGGTACTATAAACTTTGTATTATATCTGTGCCCAATTTCAATAAGGTATATTAAACCGTTGCAGAATTACCGAGTAAATATAATTATATTATAAACGAAAAAGTAATATATCCCACGGGAACCGTAATTATTTTCGGGATTAAATGTGCCTATGTGTTCTTCCAGACTATACTCTACATCTATGACAAATTGCATCAAGATCCATACAGCAGGCTACAAACTCTAACAAACATTCATCCAACCTCTATATCTATATCCTTTACATACTTTTGTATTCTTAATGGTATACAAAACATGCCGCAAAAAGTATTTAATTGTTAAAAATACAAATTCTACTGGCAGGATGTTTACTATTAATAACCCTAGGAGTTCATAACACGACATGGGTGATTCTCGCTACCTACCAGCTTTACTAAAGCTAGTAATACTAGTAGTAGGCACCACGAGCGGTCCCGCTATCGGTCACCACAATGCTCGGAGACGCGCCTCTATTTGCGTTCCTATTTATTTTTTATCGTCGACTATTTGATCGCTGCATACAATCGAAAACGGCTGGCCACACAACGCCATAGATAATAAAGGCGAAGATAACGAAATTATATTATCTGTCTTCAAGAAAATCGGTAAAATATTTATAGCAATAATTCTTTAGTAAATATAACTTAAAAAAAACAAAAGCTGGTTTTCTTGAAGAAAATAATTCACATACTTCTACTGTGATATCGACCAGCCTATGTTGTTTTTTAACGGTCGCTCGAATTTATTCGCGGCTTCATACCAATATGTGGTTTATTTATTTGAATTGACTAAGATTTAGTTTAGATACTGTGTCTTAGTATATTTTACGGAACCTTTAAATTATACTTAGGGTTAGTTACCATTTGTTATAGGTACAAAATTCTCTTTGTAAAGGATATTTTAGTAATATAAAAAGATAAAAAAACGAACGGAAGAATGCAATAAATCCAATACAGTCACAATATTGACCATCAAAAGGAACAATTTCAATATTATAAACGAAATAAAGCGTCGCCTCGTATCGATATCGTTGTTTGTCCAACTCGATTAACTCGCACGAAGATACGCCAAAAAGTGTCCGATAAAAAATAGATAGGATTTTTCTTGGGCAAGATATTTTGTTATTTTCCTTTCGCTTATCGTGTTTATTTGGCTCGCAAACACAGTAATGAAGGAATTGATAGTGCGCCGGTCGACGACCTCTGCCTTTTCAGAAGACGTTCTTCGAATCGATCCCTGTTTACATTCGAATGTAGCGAATGAATGGAACAAAAAAATTATATTAGATAAAATGCAAAAAAATATGTTTGATATTGATTTTTGTTGTGTAAAATACAACTTCTTGTATGAAATTGAGTATATTTACAGATATGTTTGTGCTAGAAATATTGAAAATATAAGATATGAAAGTCAATCTATCTGTTTATAGGTAATCTATTTTGTTTACCAAATAGTTATTTAACAGTTCCTTACAGGTAAACAATACAGTTAAAACGATTTTATCCTTTAAAAGATTAGATTCGTTACGAAGGTAACGAAATTTTACATTGAAATCCCGACTCGTTTCTAGTTTGAAAATATTTCAACGCAAACATAACACTGTTCTAATTTTATGTAATTAATAAAATAATTTTGTAC
>JAAOEG020000001.1:10734336-10746955 GCA_011763625.2 Papilio bianor
TTTTGTGTTAAACTTAACAAATGTTTTCTTTCAGAGTGAACGCTATCATAGGTGTTCATACCTTCTTTACGAAGAAGAAAATAAAAAGAGAGTAAAAGAAGATTGAAGTAAAGTCAACACAAAAAAAATATTAATTTTTCACAATTACATCAAACTTATGCTAAAATCTGTATGCTTCATGGTGGAGACTTTTTGCACTGTCTTTGCATATTTTTAAGTCAATTTATAACTTGGTACTTTTCTAGATTTGGTAGAAAATGGTAGCTTTGGTAACATCAATCGCATAACTTAGCTAATCATATGTAATCTATATTTGTTCATAGATAGAATACAGATACATTCTTGAAGATATTACACGATATTAAAAAAATATTGCATCTATAAGACATGCACTTGTATTATATATTTTATTTCAACAAAATGACAAAATTTTAGGCCCGTATTGTCGAAATTTGCAGTCGAAAAAAATGTTAAAAACCATGATAAATGGATGCAGTGCGTTGAATAGTTATTTTTCTATGTCATACAATACTTACAATTTCTTATACTCCATAAAATTATATATTTTTAGCATTATTTATGTTGAAAATTAAATATGGTAACACCGTTTAATAAATACAGTATGCAAGATCTAATGAGGAAATTGCTTCGAAAATCTAATTTATCTGTTTATTCACGACATAATAATTTTCTTCGAATTTATAAATGACATTTTTGGTTGTAGTTTTTGTATTTATTTTAGTATAATGTGTAATTTTAATATCACGAGCACGTAAAGTGCATTGTTTTGTAAACTTTCCAAATATTTCCAAATTGTAGTGATGTACACTTTGTTCTAAGAATATATAGATGTTATTATGTGATAGTATTTATTTCTATAGCTTTAGGTGCTCCTAGATTAAGGGCATGTGATCATTAAATAAATAAAATATTTTATTAATGCTAAATCAGTTAATTAATGTAGTTTTGATTTTAATATTCGCAAATACAAATAACAAACAATATTGGATATATATGATAATTATAATTGAAACTACAATATCAAAACAATTTATCTTTATTATTTTTGTTTATTATAATGTATTGAAGCAGCATACAGCTAGTACACTAACGTACGAAGGCGTGGCTTGAACAGATTTAAACAATTACAGCTTAACAACCGAAGTGCGTTTGCGTTGCAAATTATTGCGTCCAAAAAAAAACTTAATACACTTTTTGTACAATGGCAACATTCAAAACGTATACACTAGCGCCATTGTTTAACTCAAAGGAGAAACTTAGAAATCTAAGTAAATTAAAGTTTATAATAAAACAAATTAGTTACGTTCTTAATTTTATAATAATTTGAGATACTCAGTACTTAATGTACAGAAAACAAAACATTTTAGATGAAATCAACAAATCAAAACTGTACCGACTCAACTAACACTACACGCTTACAAGCTGTTTCAATTATTTTGTGCCCTCTATTTTAGAAAATACCAAAAATAAGTACAAAAATGGTAAATAAAAATTGAATTAAACATTACAATTACTTGTGATGTACAAAATAAACTAAATTAACTGCAATGCCAATGTTATTTGTGTAATCGCGTGTAAATAGTCTCACCTTAATCTCACGAAATAAACATATACATTCGTCCCTCGAAAGAAGCTGCATCATTCTGTATATATATTTATAATATAGTTTTGCTGTAACATAATACTATGGTTTATTCATAAATACATTTGTTGCGATACAAAAAATACATTTTGTGCTTTATCTCAATGATTCTACCAAAAATATTTTATCGACCTACTCGTTAAACGGCTAGGTTGTATTATAATAACGATATATGTGAAATCTTTCGGGGGAACGTTAAAACAAACACAATTATCAATAATGAGTACAAGAACAACTAATGAGGTAAAGTAGTACAACTAAATATAAAAAGAAAACACTAATACGGAACTTCCAAAGTCCACAAGGTAACTAAATGTAGTTTATACATAAAGAGCATAATCATTTATAATCGACTTAAAGTCCTAATTTATTATATCTTCACTGGTATATATTTTAAGTACTCTAAACAATACTGCAATGGTCACGGAGCTACGTCGACTTAGTTTTTACGGACAATCAATTACTTCTGCAATAATGACAATATCAAACATTATGTTGTATAAATCTCTTGTGTCACGTACTGCCTTTCCTTTGTGAATTCTGTAATAGCCTCTTAACAATTCGTCGACGTAGCTCGCGTACACATGCTTTATACCCAACTTGTATGCAAATGTGTATTTGAAAAAATATATGGTTATTTATTTAAACATATTTTTCTGGTAACTGTCTATTGTAAAGTGTAACGTGCATCGACATCTATTATGTTGTCGCTTTAATATCGTATAATATCTTAATCTAAATAAATCAACCCACAAAAAAATCGCGGATTAAGCACACCGTCCTCTAAACAATTAAAACTTATATATATACAGTCAAAAATAATTACTCACTATGGCAACACTGTTAACTGTCAACAAGGTTAAGCATTTGCAAACCGATCCGACTCAACTTGTCAAATCTCACTAACACACTAAACGAAAATAAAATCAATCAACCCGTAGCACTTAAAATCGAGCTAAAATATTATTTCTCGCCTACTCACATCCGCACACTCCGAGCGCCAGACGTCACTTTGCAGACGTCAACTGTCATTGTGACAGCCGGCAGAGTACGGTGTGGCCACTCAATAAACTTCAAAACGTACCATTATTCTCATATAAAAGATTAAATGCTTCCTATTGCTCTAAGTTCTTAAATAACGTGATTTCTAATCGGGAAGTAAATATTTTTGTGACTCGCTTACGATGTATTCTTACCACATACTAAATAACTATAACATTGTACTCTAAAAAATATGTATAAGTATCGAAGGCTAATATGAGATTGTGATCACAGTAATCGTTATTCAAGTAACGAGCCCACATCATTACTACAAAATAAACTTTCTCGCTTTCTAGTATAAGGTTCATCTGACCGCGGAGCGCCGCGTCGCAAACTGCTTAACATACTACCCACATTATATTTACACCACATCCAAGGCAACATCAAGGTATACTTTATTTATTGCTTTTGTTCATTATTATGTACTTTACATATCACCACAGTTTATATACAACGTTATAATATGCCGTAGGTATTGCGATATAATCTATTTGAACTTTGACGAATTTCTTTAATTAAAACCGTAACCGAGACGAAAAAATCGTTCAGTCTCAGTGTAAGGTCGTAACAATGTTAAAATTATTCGTGCTGTTCGAAGGATCATGTAATATGTTATTCAAACGACACGAAAATTTCACTCAAATCGAATTGTGTAAATAGTATTAGTACGTTTTAAGCTCTGTAGTTTGTTCGTATACAAGATATTTTGACTTAGATTAGAGTGCTTCCGATACGCGAGGCGGTGGTACCCGCTATGGTCGTGACACAGTCTAACGTTCCGCTATCGAGTGCGTACTCTATACAAATAATATGAAACACGTGTCTACGGGCAGCACTAACGTTCACCTAATGACTTGCGTAATATTTACCTACAATATACTCTATATAGTATATATAAATGCAATCTGCAAAATGCATAAAACAACAGTTATTATATCTATAAATTGTATAAAATATTAAATAAAATCTATTGAAGTGAGGTAGATGGATGGAATTTCACAATTTGTGTGGATTTATTTTATTAATAACGTCGCCGCATCGGCCCGAATGCTGAGGTAGTTGGATGGAATTACTATGTAACAGGTCCTACTTTGTGACCGGGACCTTTACATAAACGATACAAAATTACTACTCGCTAACATTATCTACTAAATGTGGCCCGCGAGATACGCCACGGGGCGGTGCACGCGGGCCACGGGGCAGTGCACGCGGGCCACAGGGGCGGGGCACGAAGGCCACGGGGCGGGGCACGAAGGCCACGGGGCGGGGCACGCGGGCCGCGGGGCTGGCTCGCGGTATCACAAGGGACAAACGCATTCTCCAAACTCGCTACGATGCAACACTGTCTCTGGGGTAGGCAAACCTTTCATTTACAAGATTTCTGGAGTCCAGGTTAGACCCACACTAAGTCTTCTGTACTAAGTATCATATTTGAAACCGTTTTATCAGACGTCTAATTTGCACTTACAGGTATCTGCAATATTACAAACGTATTAGATGCACAACATTCTATTTGCAGAGTCTGGGGACTCGAATGGCCGAACAGCGACCGGTACAGGCTCGAAACGTTATAATCCTATATTTAATATACTTAACATGGTTAATGGCACCAAGGACATTCAACGGGTCAACAACGAAACCGTTAAAAGGAATCAGCTAATGTCATAACATAAGATTCGAGCACCGCGCTTGAACCGTCATCTAAATATTGTCCTACAACTGTTAGCGCTCTGTCTCTACTTGGCGGCGGTCACCTCAACATTTCATGAGGAGGGGGCTTTGTTCTCGTCCTCCGAGTAGTCCCCCTCCTCCTGGCCGCTGGCCTCGTGCTCCCTCTCCGAGCTGTTCACTCTGTTCCTCTCCTCGTCATTGTAGCTCTTATTGTAATAATCCTTGCTCAAGTCTTTCTCCATTTCCTGCTTGTCGGCGTCGACGTCACTGATGCTGTCGTTCCGCTGGCGCTCCTTGCCAAGGTCGAGGGGCTCGTCGACATCGCGCATGATGTCGGGTTTGCCCATGTGCTCGGTATACTGGCGCTGCATCTGCTTGAGGAACCGCTGGTGCGCCAGCGTGGTGGGTGGCGGAGGCAGCGAGCCCATCTGCGGGGAAGGCTCGTCGTACGTCTTCCTCTCCATGTGCATCGCATTCATTTGAGCCAATTTTGCTGCGTTCATTCCTGAAATGGACACAAAGATAATTACATTTATTTCGGGACAAGTATTAGTTTGGTTTTGTTTCTCAACCTCTAATTGTAACTCACCAAATACGTTCTCGCCGATGTACTGTAGATAGGTGTCGAGTATGGCGGAGCCGCCGCCGAAGCCGGGCGGGTAGTCGTCGTGCTTGAGGCCGGCCAGGCCGTGCGGCAAGCTCTCCACCGCCTTGGCCGTCACTGCGCGCACCGCCGGCACCTTCGTTATCGTCGTGTTGGTCAGGTTGTTGATGTCTGTCAACAATCATACGGTTTCTATGTAATCGGGAAGCTTCAGCTAGACTGCGGCATGCACCGTTCAATCGTTACATAATGGTACTTATAAAGAGAGTGGACTTACGCGGCGGCGAGGCTGCCATGTGGTCCTGGTAGCGCGGCTGGCTGAGCTCGTCGGGCTCGTCGCCGCCGCACAGCGAGCTGGTCTCCGAGGCGGCCGACTTGGCGTCCAGCTTGATGTCGGAGCGGCGCGGACCCGTCGGTGACGCGCGCGCCCTCAGCTGCTCCGGTGATACTTTGACGCCCGCCTTCGCTAACAACCTACGAGTACACACATGGATTACTATAATCGATCAGTATTTACTAATAGTAATTGGTATAAGTATTAAATTTAGAGATTCTTGAAATCGAATATAATATCGTCAGTAATCAACTTAGGCATTCGGTAACCAGCACGAAGGTCCAAAATTAAACTTATGGTTAAAACTCATTTAAAATGCGTTCCATGTGATATTTTTAAAGGTTTCCTTACTGGCTGGCGAGTTCCGGGTCGAAGCGCGTGGGCATCTGCAGCACGGGCAGGTCCTTGGTGGAGATACCGCGGTGTTGCCGCGACATGTGCGAGTGCAGCGAGTTGCGAGACTTGGCCACCGTGCCGCACAGCACGCATCTACCAAACGACATATATTCGTTAAAATACGAGTAGGTACATATATACAAAACCAATACATACTTTATTGCACAGACAATTTCCGTTTATATTGCTAGAGCAAAGACATCAGTCGATCACCGACGCTTGACCGATCTTATTTTTGAAGTATTTACCTATAGCCAGGGCAGACGGTGTGTTTGTCCTCTAGGTGCGTGCGTAGCGTGTGTGCGGAGCGGTAGATCTTGCCGCACTTGGGGCAGGGGCGCGGGTCGGTCGCGCGCACGCGCAACAAGTCCTGAGTCCGTCTGCAGCCACCTGTACGACAAAACACGTGGTTACAACATAGATATAGAAAGTGTTTTACATGTATTTAGAGTACTTCTTACCTTATAATGTGGTTTTAGAATGCAGTGTTAATTTGGTTAGTAAATGAGGCGTTACAATTAAAACCAAAGCAAATTCTACTTCGTAGTTTTATTGTTTACGTGTTTATATAAGCAGACATATTTTTTGGGTAAAAATTAAATAATTACGTATATACCGTATCACTAATACAAATCGCAACTAGAATCGTTTACTCACATTGAACATTTGGTTATTGAGATGCCTAAATTTACAAATGTTTTACACTTAAAAATATCCACAGTTATCTTTATTAAGATATACGACTTTGCCTCTCAGGCCTCAGGAACAATTTCATCTACTCGCTAAATTTTTACCAATATTTTTTGCCGTGGAGATCTATGGCAACACTTTCTATCGCATATATTTTTGAAAGGCATCTTCACGGTGACAGATGAGACTTTCCCGCCACTTCAGTCTTGTTTGACATTTAGAACTTTTTATCAACCCTTCTTCAAATAATTATCAACAGAGGGCGCCGTACAAATTACTATGCATTTCAATTTGTGCTTAAACATCACTGTCTAGTCATATAGACAAGACATTCTTTAATATTGAATATCTTTTCTTGCGTTACGTACCTACAGCACTTAAATAAAAAGTAAAAACAAGATCTAATTACTTAAATACTAATATTTGGAAGCGCTATTAATAGTAGTACATATTTATAACCTTAATTATAATTCCCTTCATTCGAATAAAAAAATATATGCGATGGAAACCTGCTTTTTATATACAAGTACTATATAATCCATCGGTTTTCGTTCTCCTACCATGACTAGATATGTGTTTACATTGTGCACTTTGTTTACAGGCTGTCACAAACACGTACAAAAAATAATCACTCTATAAATGGAAGTAAATGTACATACGCTTAACTATTGCATTTAAAGGCATTCCAGTTTTTTTTAATCTATGTCATATTGTCTTATCTATGGTCGAAAATATAAGGGCTAGTACAGACCAGGCGGCGGTATGATTGTCATTTTAGGAACTGTATGTTTTCGAGTCTAAATCTACCTTGTATATTTTATATTTTCTGTAGAGTGAGTATATACAGTTGTACATAAACATTTTGTGTGCTGTGCAGAGAGAAGTACATAGATCAAATAGTATGGTTTTCAGACCACATAAAGGAAATACATAAATGACGATGATCAGGAAAC
This sequence comes from Papilio bianor, assembly GCA_011763625.2. Classification (NCBI taxonomy): domain Eukaryota; kingdom Metazoa; phylum Arthropoda; class Insecta; order Lepidoptera; family Papilionidae; genus Papilio; species Papilio bianor. The sequence goes on from JAAOEG020000001.1 coordinate 10,741,689, forward strand.
AGTACTCACTAAAGCAGTAATGGGTTACTAAGAAATTTGGCCGTAACATATTTTGTGAATAAATAAAAAAAAACATAGGTATAATTAATTGAATATTGTAAAATCAATCTTTTATACGTTATTGCATACCGCCCCTGACTTGAATACTCAAGAAATTACATTATGCCTCGTTCACTTAAAAATAATAATAATCACTTATTTCTTAAGTAAAATAAAATTTTGGAATAAAGAATAGTATAGTAGTTATTGAAGCAACGATGGAAGTTACAGACGCATTCAGGAAGTCATAGAATGGTCACACCTTAAGTTGCCTACCGTAACCTACCAATGGCACCAGTCATCACAAGTCATAATGCGCTTAACGAACTAGAGCTAAAATACACTGGAACAAATGTCGACTCGCGTTTATAATACGATGCGATCTATAAATGTTTTAATGTATTCATCATTTCACGTAAGTTTTATAAAAATATATATTTGCTAAAATTACTAACAGTTTTTATTTCGGTAGGAGCGTTACATGCAGGAATGTCCAGTCGCCGGCGCGCCGTACGACCACAAATAATGTCTCCAGCGCGCGTCGCGCCGGCGGCCGCACTCTACGTTACAAACTTTTAAAAACCGGACTATTGTCGACAAAGCCGCCAAACTGCCGCAGTGTATTCATCGCCATACTTAAACGATATCAGTCTATACTACTACAAAAATAATTTTTCAGTCGATTTATCCTACCGCCCTATATATCAACCTGCAAAAATGATTACAGAATGTGCGCGGGGAGATCATGAAACATGTTACGTCGGCGGGTGAGAGTCGGCCGCGCGGGGCTCAGTTGGCCCAGCCGCAGCTCCACTTGAGGGTTTTCATGCGCTCCCACTGGCGACGGTGCTTTATCCTCATGTGGTTGCGGACCGAGTTCGGGTGGGCGAAGTAGCGTGCACAGTCGGCCACGGGGCAGACGGGGCTGTCGCGGGGGTAATGCGCGGCGAGGTGCCGGCGCGCGTGCGCCGGGCTGGCCAGCGGCGCCGCGCACAGCGGGCACTGCAGGCCCCCCCGCACTCCCCCACCTACCGCCGGCTTTGCCAACGCGCCCCGCGCCCCGGCATCTGCAATGCCGACACCCTGGGTCAGTAATCACGGACGAGCGTTGGCAAACCCGGCACTTAGCTCACATCGACAATAGTGCTCTAAAAATATCGCGGAATCGATGCAGTCGACACCCTAGCCGGCACACCCGACGTATGTTTCGGTTTCGCACACCTATACCTTTCTTAAAGTACACTTCAAGGAAATACGCGCAAGTATCGTCGCCAGATCGATCGTTACACTAAGTAACAACGTTGGGACAGAACAAATGTAAAACCCGCTTGACTACGCTTACTAACGTGGACACCGTCTTTATGTGGGGGACTATCGTACGTATCGCGAGCAAAAGATATAATTTTGGTAAGGTGGTGGCGCTTGGGGCGGGTCACCACCAGTTGCCGAGCGGCAGCGAGGGAGGTGCGGGCGTCGCGGGGGGAGGGGCGGGTGCGATGCGCGCGAGGGGCCGCTCGGCGTCGCGCCTCTAGGAGTTCTGACGCTGCCGGATGCCGTGCGCCTGCAGCTGGTGGTTGATGAGGTAATGCTTCGTTTTGCAGCGCTTGCCGCAGTGCTGGCACGGGAACCACTGGTCGCGGTCGGTCTGCGAGTGGACGTTGAGCATGTGCTGGCGGAGGTTCGACGTGGAGGAGTAGACGCGGCCGCAGAGCGGACACTGCGGCCGGTAGCCCATCGCCGCCCCGCCCGCCAGAGCCGCCCCTGTAACACAGAGGCGGCGGTTAGGAACAAAAGATATGGGCTAACAGTACGGTACGGCGATAGGCTCACCCCTAGCGCGTTGCCGAGCTCTGAGCTTTCAGGGGTGGCGAAAACTTTATCCGATGTTTATGTTGGTTCATAATATCGGGTGTCGATTGATCGAGTCGACGAGAGGTCATCCGTCGTTATGACTAGAGATTTTCAAAAATTGAGTGACTTCTAGTATAGCGAAAGCGTTGGGCTACAAGTGAACGCTTCGTGATCCAGGATTTATCCTTATTATATTAACGAACGAACGACGATGGATTTAGAAATACTGACACCTTATCACAAAACCTGAGGCCGCGTCTACGGTACGTATGAGAGAACGTCAGTACGTGAGAGTCCAGAATGTTCACGTTGAACAAAAATATTTAATCGGCATTAAAATATCAGTCCTAACCGGAGAAGTATGACGGTGGATTTATAGGAAGTAGGCATTATAGTAGTGATGGGGAGGTGGGGGCGGGGCGCGGTGCCGGTGGCGCAGGCGGTGCGCGGCGTTGGCGTGGATCTGCATGTACTGGCGCGTGCGGAAGCGGCGCGAGCAGCCGGGCGCGGGGCAGGCGTGCGCGCCGGGCGCCGCGTGCACGTTGCGCAGGTGTTGCTTCAGGTTGCTGGCGCTGCTGTAGCGCTTGCCGCAGGCCGGGCACGCGGGCCGCCCGCCTGCGCACACCACAGCCTCAGTGCGCCATACCCGCCATATTTAACGTGCTTAGTACACTCTGGGTACTTATTTTATTTATTTTTATATTACATATTTAGCACTCGGGGCACTCGTATTAACATTGCGGGTATTGTTAAATTTGTTTACGCACCTCGTCGGCATGGTGAGACGCTTTTAATTTCTTATGCTATTAATAACGAAAGGAGTCATACATTCGACTTAACTTAGGTATAAGTAGATTTCAACGGTCGATGCATAGCACAGCATATCACACATCTGGTGCAGTTTTTAATTATGACGTAGATTAAGTTTGTTCTAGAACGAATCGTGACGTAACTTCCATAGTTGCTGGTGCCCTGGTACTTTCTGTCGTGAGGTAGACGCGTATATAATTCAATAAAACACCAATTACGCTGTGTTAGATTTGTTTACTGGCCAGTGTTAGTTCGTGTGACGATTTAAGCGCGATCGATAAATGTACAATTAACGATGCAATTTATATAATTTGTAACATTGAGGTCGTTAACAAGATTAATGTTTCTACATTACTACATACTATTTAATTGTTTTCCAATTGATCTTAGTTTTTAATTATCAACGCCTCAACGTCAACGGAAAGTTAGTAAATTGTTAGTAATATTAACATTGTACGCACCGAAATTGTCCGGCATTCCCGACGGTCCCGGCAGGCCGGCAAATCCTGAAATAGACAAATTCCGAATATAAATTGAAGTGGTGAGTACAGTAACAATAATATGAAATGTGAGGTGCAGTGGTACCTTGCAGGTTAAGCAGTCCGGGGAAGTTGTGCGGGAGGGCGCCGTTGGTGTGCGCGAGCGCGGCGGGGTCGTCGTAGTCGATGGGCTCTTGCTTGGCGCGCGGCTCGCCCTCTGTGTCACTCGCGCCCGCGTCCGAAGACGACTCCTCGCCCTCACCTTCCCCCTCGCCCGAGCCAGACTACAAATATTACAACGATCCATCAAAATTGGGTCTAATGTTTATTAAATTTTTAAAGTAGAATGTTACCAAATCAATCTATCAAAGGTCCAGTAGCGAAGCGGACTCGTTTTCTACTTTAGTAATAACCAGCTTCAATTTTTGTCGTTCGTAATTTGTCCTACTATTGTACAGACACAAATAACATAACGTTTCTCTTGCGAAGAATACGAATTGTTTAACAAAACGACTCGATCGGTTTAGGATTACCCTGCAATTGGTTGTGCAGTATTTATACTAGGTCACTCACCAGGTTGTTGTTGAGCGAGGCGAGGTGCGGGGCGGGCGCGGCGTGTGCGTCGAGCGCGTGCCCGAACAGCGCGAGCTCGTGCCCGTTGGCGAGTGCCTCGGGGCTCGCCTGCGCCAGCAGCTGCTCCGTCCTACACCCGTAAGCCGTACGTCTTGTTAGTAAACAACCGAACACACATACAATACAAGCTAACAATATCAATTACATGTTGATTAATCGAAGTACATTTTAATTTAAATTGATTTTACAACTTGACTTGACGGAAAGATCAAGCAAGATATGTTATTAACCTAGAATCATTTGTGTTATTTACGTAACAGAAAACATATTTGTAGTCAACTGTTTATGGACAGTAATTTGCATCTTTAAATATTTAAAATTATAAAACTAAAAACTAGCACTCACACCATATGACAAAATAATATAAAAACAACCATATTAACTGTACATTTATGTTTGTTGTTCTGTATGTGTATGTTGTTTAGTTATATGATTTTGATTACTTCAATGGATTATAACATCTAAAATTGTGTATCAAAAACAAAGTGATAAATAAGTGCGCGACGAAGTCAAAAAAAAATCTAAAAAAATTCTATATTTGGTACAACTAACCAATATAAAATTAGATAATTGAAAGTTAAAATACGGTATTATTGTCATAATAATTGAAATAGATACAAAATGATTGCACCGAGACCGGGGATTCAATGGAACATATCGAGATGAGACGTGTTACATAAAACAAATCGATTATGTGCGCATGACGCGGTGGCGGACATGACGAAAATGCAATGAAATTTTACGACGCGAGATCGCGCGAACGAGGATGAATTTTGCATATTTTAAGATCTCAGGCGAGACGTCGTCGCTTCTCGCGGAACATCCGTAAATACGTGGATATCTATGAGAATTTACAAACGGTGTTACAGTCTAAATCAATATTCAATCACGAACCATTTTTGCTTGTCCGTGGTACCTACCAATGAGGAGTTGCAAAAGAAATAAATCTGCTTTTAAGAGTTTTACCGCGTAAAATATACGCAAAGGGAATACAAACATAATACAATATCAAATCTATAACAATTGTAATAGACATTAAATAAAGAGTTCATTCGTAGATTTTTGTATAGATTTCGTGTAATTGTAAGGCTGTGACCCGTCTATCACGCGGTCATAAGTCAGGTCAGGGCCGAGCCGTACAGATTCACGGGTCGTTGTGGCAAATCAAATAGTCACAGTTTAGAAAATCGATCGCATTGCAAATGATATTTGGTACGCACCTGGTCTTCATTTGCGCCTGGTAGAGGTCGGAGGAACGCGCCCTTTTCGGCGGAGGCGTGCTAGCAGCTCCCTCCTCCGCGCGTCGAGATCTCCGTCCCTCGCGGCCCTCCCGCCCCTCACGACCCTCTCGCCCCTCGCGGCTATCGCGGACATCCCGGCCCTCGCGTGACGCGCTGCCCTCCGTCCATGATGAAGCAGACTGCTAAAATAATGAAACGATCAAACCGGTTGCAT
>JAAOEG020000001.1:10792557-10806195 GCA_011763625.2 Papilio bianor
AGGGTAGGCAGCGCGTCTGCAATTGCGGATGTCTATGGGTAGCGGTCACTTCGCTAATTAGCGATTGTAGGTGGCCGTTAGCTCGTTTGCCACCTTATATTATAAAAAAAAAAGATCGTCACTAGGTAATCATGAAAATCTGAAAATCGGTCTGAATACCGTCTTGTAAAAGTTATGGCTTCGTCTAAAACGTGCATAACCTTAATGCTTTTAAGCTCTTTACACATTAATGTGTTGTCTAGAGATTTCTCTTAACCACAAAATGTTTTATAATACACATATCAAAAGTGTCTAGAAATCAAATGCATTTTAGAATATCGTTGCTATTGAGGATAATTTTCTCTTTATTCATAATTAGTAGCTTAAATATGTGAATTGAAGTAAGAAAACAGTCTGCAATACTAGTTTTAGATTAGAAGAGCATCGGTGGCTCATCTGGTGGCTTGACTTGTAATCTACAAGTCCTGGGTTCGAATCCCGCCATGTACCACTGAGTTTTTTGAATTTCATATCTACATTTATCCGACGTTCTTACTTTGACTTGACTTCTTCGTTCTTACTTTGTTGACTAAAGCCTAGTGACCCCTTACTTATGTTAGGCTCCGGCTCCCCTCAGTGGGGATGTATAGCTCTTGATCTGTAGACACTTCTGATGTGAGTATTTCAGACTACGCTAAAGAATATTAATAATATTCAAAAATGTATATCTGCGACAACTCTTGTGTAACTCATGGCTTATATAACATAGTATATTCTGTCGCATTTCACACATACACGTGTCATACACTTTTAATTTGTGTATCGTGGTCGTGTAGTCGATACTACGAATACAAGCCGGCATAATGTATGCGAACATTAACACAAATACTCGGACAAGTAGAGATGATACTCGGCTATGTCGTTGCCATAAATAACAGATATTCAAATGATTTCGATACCAATTCGGTACCGCAATTAAAGCGCGAACTGGTTTACGGCTAGTGATGTACTACATCATTTATCTATACACCGAAAATTCCAATATTATTCGTGCATTAAAGAGTAGTATTCCATTGAACGTGCTCGTGCATTTCCTCATTTGTGAATTGTCACTCTGTTCTTTTTTTCTATGTATATGTTGTAACCAAAGACTATAATATATTGCATCTTAGAAATATTAGACAAGGCATCCATAAATCTCAAATTATACTTAGACTAGCTGTCGCCCGCGATTCCGTCCGCTCGGAATAAAAGTAAAATTTAGTATCCTGGGTGTTATTCCAGATTATGTTCTATTACTGTAGCAAAACTCAACAAGGTATGTTGCGGACTTATCGAGTAAATATGTAAATAACAAATAACTAAGTACCCTCGGGATCCTTAACTATTTCAGTGGTCAAAAGTAGCCGATGTGCTGTATCAGATTTATCGAGATCTCTGCAGCTTAGGCTACACTCTCACAAACATCCACCCATCCATCCATTTAGAATTTCCCATTTATAACATTATATTACGATTAAGGTTGGTAGATAAAAGCGTTCTGCGTTTGTTCATTTTAGTCGCTGTGACGTAATCGTACTATGAATTGTTGTAAGAGGCAAAAATAATTAAGGGAATTTTTAAACTCTATTAGAAAATATTATTACATTATATCACTATATCGATAGCACCCCCATCCCTACGGACATTTAAAAATGGTTTTATTCGCTCTCTAGCCAATGAGTATGTAATGAATCTGATGAGTACCTATGGAATGAGATAATGTCTAATTCGCCTTTACCGTGGGCATGGCCCGTTTTAGTTAATAAATTTATGTTTTTTCATACCGGTTTTTAATTCGTGTCACCGCACTCCGCGCTATAGTATTCTTTATTTGTCTGCTGTGCGACACTACCAGCTGCTACAATGTTTCGAAGCCAAAATAACTGATAATACAATAGACATAGTGATTAATTTCGTACGAAATGTAGTGTAGTTCTTTGAATGTTTACCGGTAATTATGGATCTTTATTCTTGGTAATTACATCACTACAATTCTGTTTTTCGTTAAATGGAAAAATTCGTAATGTATTTGAAATGATAATTTGTCCAGTTTGTTAAATGTAATAATGTATTCTGAGTATGTTTAAACGTTTTAGGACATAATGCTATGTGATTCTATTATTTATTTATTCATATAAATTTGGGATACACAGTGTTGGTGTAATCTTGTTGCTTATGTAACTGATTGCGATATGTTATGATAATAATTTGTGACTGTGTTACAATAAATATTAGAATAATTTGTACAAGGGTCAATACTGATTTGTTCATAAGTAGAGAATATGATAGAGATGATATTACCAGACACTACGAGATATTCTCATTATTAATTCTAAAAATTAAATATTGTGAAAATTTATGTCTTTGAATAAAATTAGTTACATATTATTAAGAAAAATGTTTGCTTCGCTGTTCCGCAGACAGCCAGTTCCAACTCCTTAAGCACCATAGCAAAGAGATTCGACTCTCCATTTTATAGTTACTAGGATGTTTCTATATGCATATGAAACAATAACCTAGTAACAGAATATATCATGCGAACTATTTTACTCCATTTTAGTAATACTATTATATTATACTATTAATATTACACAGCAGTAACTTGTCTGAAATATAAGTTATTTTACTTTATTATTTTCTATAACTCAAGGATTAGTGGACCAAATTTTATGACTTTTACCTTTGTCTTCAGGAATAGGATAATATTAACGGAAAAAAATTACCTCTGAAAGACTTACGTAACTAGAAATATTGTAAAATCCAACACTGTGAAAGTTTAGATGGAAGGGTGCTTGTTTGAAGGTATCTCCAGAACGACTCAACGTATCGCGATGAAATACGGCACTGATATAGAAAATATTCTGGAAACACACATAAGCTAATTAAGAAATTATTTAATTTCGCACAGACGGATTCGTGACAGGTAGTCTGTTCATATATTGTTTCTTATATAAGGTAAGCTGGTAATATTTTCAACATGGACTTTTAGACTATGTTTACCACAAAAACTTAAATGTTAACACATTTTCAATTCCTTCTAAATGTTACAATGAGTATCACTATCTATTATACAGAGCAATGATTATTATTTGATCTTAATACATAAAGAAGTATAATTTATTATTTTTTCCTTAATATACGCTCCGTGTGACGTACGTGTTGTATTAACATATCAAATCTATAGTAGATTTTTTTAATCTACATTTTTATAGTTGCAGATACATATTTATAATATTATAATATAATTATATAGAAACTGGATTAGAGACTTAAAAATTTAGAAATTTGTCAAGTAGCAAGTACGTAGAAATCTACGTACTTGACCATCACAGAGGTATTTCGCTAATTTAATCCCTTATATATTTAAAATGGGGGGAAAGATTTGCATAGAGAAAAATATTCCTTACAGTAGAATTATTTGAAAATTAGAATACATATTTTTAATACTAGTATATTAATGCAAAGCGTCGGTGATTCAGTGATAAGTACTTAACTTTGTAATCTATAGATCCTGGGTTCGAATCTCGCTATGTACTAAAGTGTTTTTCAGGTTTCTAATTTCATATGTACGCTTATCGACGTTCTTACCATGAAAGAAAATATCGTGAGGCAACCTACACATACCTGCGAAGAACCTCAAGGATATGTGTAAAGTCAACCCGCACTGAGTATGTGTGGTTGATTAAACTCTAGTCACACGCAACTTCGGGTAGGCTCCGAACTACTCAGTGGGGACGAACGCTTATAGTGAGCTGATGACGATAAAAGATTATAAAAATGTTGCCATGTTGATAAACATTAAATAATAGAAATTTAAAATAAATATGAGCATTCTAGTAATCCGATACCGTAAATTTATGTCAGCCAATTTGCGAGAAGACCAGAATTAAGTCTTGATTACGATAAATGGTTTTAATAATTGTTTATAATTATCGAATGGAAAATTGGACGATCTTAATAGCATTGAATATGGTTCTATAACAGTATTTCACAAATCGAGCGGTGAAATGAAGTCGGGCGCGGCTCTGGCTGCGTTTATGTCTAATATATTGTCGACCGGAAACATAAGACGACGGTTTAATCGCGTAAGCGTATAACTCAAATCACCAGATTTTTTGAGAGATTTTTAAATAGAAGTGTTCTATTATTATTGAAAGATAAAATGACATCGACAGTGTTACATTCGATTGGCGATATTACTAGTAGAATAAATAAAACATGTAAAAATGTATAGTAATAAATACGTGACAAGCAGTTGACTTTTCAAAAGATATAGACTGTTCCATACATATTTTAATTTCGTAATGGAATCGATTCCGAGTAAAGGCAATTTGTTTAGGGGGCTGGTTTAGCAGAGTTAGATATTTAATCGAAAAGTGAGTTACGAAATTTTACACAGGAACTGTATTGGACGAATTGTGAATCAAATTAGACATATTTGGTTCGAAACAATCTTTTTTTATGTATAAATTCGGTCACATTGCCTGCAGCGTCTGCCTGATTGGTGTGACAGATTGTGTGCGTAATTACGTGTTTAGCATAACTTTCACATTCGGTAACTTTGCTTAGTTTTGTGTGGTGTAAGATCACCGTTGTTCACTTCGATTTATAGATGAACATTTGTTTAACAATACGTAAGTGATACTTTTTCGAACGGACGTAAAGATAATTTGATGGCTACGGATTCGATTGTACGGTACTACTTAGAAAATAAAGTCTAAGGACATCATTATGCCATCATTTTTGCGTATTTAAAAAATAGACATTATATTAATTCGTGATGGGGTAAAATCTAGTAAGATAGACAATCTTACTCATATTATAAATGCAAAAGTTTAGATGGATGGAAGTTTGCTCATTCAGTTCAATTTCGCCGAATTTGCCATAGATGTAGTACATAGTCTAGAGAAACATATAGGATACTAAGTTTTTTTTTAAATTCTGTGCTTACGGAGTCGCAGACAGCTAGTAAGACTGCTCAAAGTAATTGTTGAAGTGCGTGCGATAGAGGGCGTTGTGGGTCGGCAGTAAACGCGCCGAAAAAGATTTACGTCGCTTCCACACGCGCGCCTACAATCGTTTACTGGAAATCGATAGGCGCGTTTGTCTTACGCCGCTATGTTTATTGCCCCAGTGCACAGTGTGTACGTAACTTTGGTATCTGAGTATCCAAATTGCATGTGTGAGGTCGTTTTAGAATTGAAAATCGATTGTCATTTGTTTAACGGAAGTTGAAGAGACAGTGGTTGATTTACTATTAACACCCTATTCTATTCCTCCCCCACTGGAAATACTGCGTTCACTCCAAAACGATTCCTTAACGAAGTTATAAAATGTACGGAACTGACAATATCTTTAGGTAAATATTTTGGCACCTATTTATCATATACACAAGTTTATATAAAAGAGTTATTTTGTCTGAGGGTTCAAATCCATAATAATTAGATTGTCTTTATGCCCGGTGTTCACTATTCCAGTCCAGCGATTGAATTAATTGCTGGATTACAAGTATGATAGTGTCTAGTGTGGGTTCTAGTGTAGGTTTGCATTTTCCATTTTTAATCCAGCGCTGTAGCCAGCAAGTAGATCTGTAAAGTGGAATAACGTAAGTCGGATATTAAGCTAGTCATAATGAAGTTCCCGGATAGAGACCAGACGACTGATATATATTGTCGTCTCTATATTTACAAATACAATGAGGGAGATGCTAATATTGTGTGTGTGATTTTGTAGTTGAAAATAGCGACTTAAAAAGCCACAAATATTTGTTTAGTTCAATGTTTCGTGTGTGAAATTACGTTCAGTAAAATATGTAGCATTTGGGGGTTATTAGTTATGACATAATTATAATATAATAGTACCAATTTGGCTACAGAATTCTCTAAATCTGTTCGTAAATGAATAGACTAGAATGTGTGCTCTACAATAATAATTTTTATCATTGTTCTTTGGATCATAAATACGAGTTGTGAGGCTCTATAAAACAGGATTGAAAATATTTAAATCCTGATGCAAGGATGAAGTATATCGCACATCGTTAGCATAAATAATATTATATGTATCCATAACATGAACATAAACTATACTGTTTGTTTTAGTATGACAAAAATTCCAGCCAAATTGGAAGTATCTAGAACTTTTTATACATATGTAATAAACAAAATCATACTAAAACAAAAGTAAACATTACCATCACAAAGCAATGTGCAATCGTGTCGCAATATTGAGACCCGATTGCACTGGCACCATCACCGCTTGCACTAGCGTAGCGCTAGGGCCTAGGGCCGTGCTTGCAGGGCGGGGGTGAGACACGTGTTTCCGCAGGGCGCGGGCGGGAACGCGGGCGGGGGCGCGGGGGAGCGGCGCGGGCGCGGCAAGCGTGCCTCGGGCTCCTCCTCTGCTTCGGGTTCCCTCGGCCGCGGAGCACTCTCCGACCCTGACCTTCAAAGCCGGCTGCAGCCCAACCTCACCGCCTTCTGGGTATGTACCAATTCTTTACCAGCACTGGTATACCAACTATTTGTTTAAATGTTTATCCACATCGTCCACCCCCGTGTTACGTGTCCCAATGTATCTTATTACAATTTGGACACGTCGTTTTTTGAAGCTTAGTAGGAGCACTGCACTTTAGATTTTAGTTTTAGTTATTAGAGTAGATTAGATGTTAAGTAATTGTCAACTTACGTTAAGTTGTGAAGTGCAATTCTGTTTGATTCTCATTTAGAGTCGAATCACGGTTCGTATAAATATGTTTTTCAGATCAATTAAAGTAAATAGTGAAAAATATTTATTATAGACTATAATATACTTTAGTTATGTTATTAAAGAATTGCAAAGCTTTAAAATATAATCTATTATGCATTTAAAAAAAATATTCGTTTCTTTAATTAAAAAAATAATAAGTTTGTTCGATCAATTATATATGTAAAATAACACAGATCGTATTTAATTAATATAATTTGAATATTTAGTTCTATTTGCAACGCAATTAACATCACACAACAGGCTCATAGCGCATTTGTCCTTAAACTTTTCGATCAAGACGCGCAGAGCTTACCAAAAATTAAATTTTTTATTACCAACACTTACCAAATAAACATAAAACGATTGCAAAGCAAAATGATCTCAACGACTATATAAATAAGGTTTCTGTAGGTAATTACCGCGCGGCTGTCCGTCCGTGTTATTTATTGCACATTGCGTAGCTACAAGTTCCCAGACGTTATTCTAATATGATTCGTATATATCGAAATGCCGAATAGTTTTAATAGAAATCACTGACATTGTTTATGTTGGAGTACCGTCTTCGTAACGGTTCTCAAACTGTCGCGATGTTGTTTGGTGTTTTCCATATTACATATGTTCCAACATTCGCTTTCCATCATCCTGGACCACATTAAAAGAACTAGCTGTCGACCGCGACTCCGTCTGCGCGGGATTAATATAAAAGTTAAATATTAAAATAACACATATATGCGTTATCCCGGATATGTGTGCTCTATAACTGTGTTAAATTTCAGCAGGATTTGTTGAACCATTGCTGAATTATCCAGTTGATATGTAAATAACAAAAAACTTCATATCCCACGGGAACCGTAACTCTTTCCGGGGGTCAAAAGTAGCAAATGTGTTCTTCCAGACTATACTCTACATCTGTATCAAATTTCATCGAGATCCGTTCAGCCATTTAGGCGATAAATTCTAACAAACATCCATCCATCGAAACTTTCACAATTACATTATTAAGACTAAGGTGAGTCTCGATGGCAATGCATGTTCTATGGATATAAATTGCCAGATCCACAAACTCGGTGGTCTACTATTTTCTAAAAGCTTGGAACCAGTGCTAGCGCCATGTATTCAGGATTATTCAAAGATGAGATCTAATTATATCTTTGGGACAGTATTTTATTTCTAAAAATTACATTCCTACATTAAAAATAGAAAAATATGGTAAAGGTAGGAAAGGACGATGTATTTTTATGCTACATAAAAAAAATAAGTAGAAAGTTTGAGGAGCACTACCGAGTCCGAGTCTCTCGTGTTTTATGGCGTATTATGCTATAATAATATTTTTTACTTAGCACATTTGTTTATACCTGTGTGTGCGCTTGTGTGCGTGCGCCGCGTGTGTGTGCGAGTGCGCGGGCGAGCCGTTCACTTGAAAAATATAAAAGTGTCGTTTGTTGTTACCAACACCGCTAAATCTAATAGCCGCCAGATTTTTATGTTCTTTCGCAGTATAGTGTTCTGTTACGCGGCGGGCTTTTGGCTTTTTGGACTCTTTGTCCATGGAAATTGGGTTTCGGACTTTCAAGATGGCCGCCGTTTACTGCGACTACCCAATTAGCGATGGGCACAACGGCTTACCGTTCGGCTTTTGTTACGAATGATTTATGCTTGTTTCTTCGTTTGTATGTTGTAATAGCAATTTAATGTTCGACCACTTTAATTACTAGGTTATGGTTTTGCGACTTATTGAGGTTAACATTGATTTCCTATCATGAGTAAATATTCACTTAGTTCCTAAAAATGTGGAATTCTAGCATGCATATAAGCCTAAGACTATGTATTTTTTAATTTATTATGTTATTATAAAAGTTAAGTAACGCGTTACATCATTTTATCCGGCATTGAACCGAAATCGATACGAATGTGCCATAATTAAATACTCTACAGAGCTCTTTTGACAGTTGTAGTTGTGAATATATGAGATCTGTCAATTTCGTCGCTTGACGCGTCAACGTGCGTTTCGATTTACGACCGCCTCGATGTATTTTAATGAATTTAATCAAAGTTCATAGAAGACAATAAATTACGGATTATATTGTATCTTTACTGTATACATTAATAATCGATTAAAATTCAAATTTAATCAGACACTTTCACCAGCCTACCTGCGCAATAAATTCACTTGAATTTCTCTTCTTTCCGTTTCATTGTATTTGGCTGCAAATGTCTACATAATATAAGTAACAATCTATTTAATCATACAGGAGTAAACCTATAAATCTATACATATAATAAAATTGGAGTGTCTTCTGTCCGTCTGTCTGTTTGCTTGAAATGGCTAGACCGATTTTGACGGGACTTTTATTGGTAGGTACCTGCTGTAATAAGGAGTAACTTGGCTTATTTTAGAAAAAAGCTTTTATTTGAGAAAAACAACGCGCGGACGTAGTCGCGGGCGACAGCTAGTAATTTGATATGAAAAACGTGAAAAAACCCGAAAATCAAACATTTTTATTGGTTCAATTATGCACTTTACATAATTGAAACAATAAAAATGTTTTCACAATTGTTTTTATTCATGATATGTGGAATTTTTTAGAAATTCCTTTGAGTTCGATAGTAATTAAAAGGAGTACATTATAAGGTAGGGAATGCTGACCGGGTACGGGATACATACGGGATAAATTAACGTGGGCCGAATTAATCGTTGGACCACACGCGACGCCGCCGGCCACTTAATGAGTGCTTACTTACGTATCAGCCCCGGTCGAAATGTTCACCCCTGAGTTATGCGTTTTGTTCACAGATATGTTCTCTACGTACTCAATAATAATTATGACTTTATTTATTAATACATACACAGCATGTTACAGTAATAAGTAATATCAATGTATTTAGTTTTTTAATTTATTTTGTAAACAAATTGGGAAATTGAGGGAACTGGTAGGGCTTGCTTGAACACATTCGCCCGAAGGAGCCGGCTCGCCCGGTGCGACCACACAAAAGACAGGCCTGAATGGAAGCAATTCCGCGTTTCATCCGATGAGTGTGTCTGTACCGGAGGCCTGATTTTAGTCCTTTTTCCCTTTTCAACTGCAAACGATAGAAACGTGAGGTGGATTTGGCGTAGGATGGCATGCATAGGTTTGGAAATCCTTCCATTTTTGCGTGTCCTTCTCTGTTGATCGCAGACAACGCATCTATAAACGCGGAAGTCTAAGAGGAGCAGTCGCATCGCTATTTTCGCGAATTCCGGTGACCGGTTGCGCGTTTGTCACCTTGTATTATAAAAAAAATCTAATCAAAAGATGAATGCAAGCACAATAAAAACATATTTGTATTAGTTGGTGGAAAGATAACTTTATTCGTTAAATTTCACATAGAAATATGATTATGTGTGTTTTGTCTTGAATGTATTTCAACAGCTATAGTTAAGTAAAACTATTTTCCACTGGTCGCAATTGCTACGACGCGACCGCTTAGTGAGAAAGTTAGTAAGTAAACGGGACTGTCCCATCAATCTATCGTTCTTGATTTATGACTCCATTGGCTAATAGGTAACAAACAGGAACGTATGACTTTTTATCGCTGTGTTCGTAAACTACGCTCGTAGCTGAGAGTCCGGCAGAGGCGCACGCCCGCGCACTTCGGTCCCTACATTAACACTGGATTTATCGTGTAACAGTTTCTTACGGCAGTTTTTATTATGTATTATAACGATCCACAATTTAACTATCAACATTTTATACGTACTCTTAGTTAGGTTAATTAGTTGGGACGATTAAACGTTCTACGATCGGTGTTTTGATATGTGAAGCGTCGAGAACGGTACGCGATCCTTATTATCGCGTAAGGGTTCTGTATTGCTTTTTATAGCAATTTTAACAAACATTTTATAGTGGTGGAGCCCACTTAACTTCGCACTAATGGGCCGGCTCGCACGGTGCAATACCACGATCACACTGAAGAGAGGCGTCTGATGAGTGTGGTGCAGGAGGCCTGACTTTAGTCCTCTTTCTCTTCCCATCCTTATCTTAATAGGAAAGGATGTTAAGAGGAAGTGAACTAGACAGAGGAGGATACACATAGGAAGAGGAAATATTCTCTTTCAGTGTGTCTCCTCCATCGATTAAAGTGAGACAACGCATCTGCATTTGTGGATGTCTATGGGCACCGGTCACTTCATTTTCAGCGATTTCAGTTGGCTATCTCGTTTGCCGCCTTATAATAAAAAAAACATCGACTATTTAAATATATTGTGCAATATCAGTTAGATGTTCTTCACCGTGTCATAAATAAAATTCATAATTATTAAGTCCTTAAAGTAATATTTTTGTTTTCGCTTTTTTATCAAAACTCTAGGTTCTTATGTGATTAAAGTAAGTCCTGTATAACAAATTTTGTTATGTTGGCTGGATAGCCAACGGTCCATTTATTCACTCTGTGTGCTACACAGTTCCACCGACATGTGAACGCATCCCCAAACTGTGCGGCGCTGTAGCAGCACTTATTCGGTGGCCACTTGCCCCCTCTAGCGGGTAAACAATTTTTATTCGAACGTAACAATCTATTATCAGAGGAGATTGTCTTGCGGCCTGCGTCGTAAACTCGGCCGTCGCCCGTCGATCTTTATTGGTGTATAATAACCGAAATAAAGTGCGTTTTTATTCGGTTTTGATGCGATCGCATGTTTATCTTTGGATTGGTAATACTCTGCTTTATATTTCAGTCCGTGTGTTGGGCAACGGTCAGTGCTTAAAGCCTATTTTATTGTCTATTTCAGAGTAGATTCGGTTATCTCTTAAAATGTTCGACTTATTTTATTGTTAATATTCCTTATCTTTATATCAGTTGCCTGATTTGTTTAGGTAATTTGTTTGCACTTAATTACCTGTATAAAGTTCGTGGAAACAGGTTTAGGTAATTAATATATGATTTGATGGAGCTACATCATTTTGTATACTTAAATGTAATATGATATAAAGTTGTATCAGCGAATATCACATTAACAATAATTTTCAAACGAGCGTCTGTGCTGCAGTTGTTAAGCGCTTGACCAGAACGGACAGAAATCTACGAGTATACGTACAGATGCAATTCCTGTCTTGTGCCAATGTGTTTCAGACTTCGAATTTCATATGTACACTTATTCAAAATTCTTATGGATAAGGAAAACAACAACCTGTCTGCGAAGAAATTTAAAAGACGTGTGTGAAGTCAACAATCCTCACTGGCCAGTTTAGTTGATTATGGTCTGGTTGCTCTTAACTATTAAGGTATACTCCGATGGTGTATGAGCTTATGACAATGGTGTTTCTAACGTCGTGTTCTAACGTCTTTCTTGTTCCCTTTACTTTCCTACCAAAACGTCTTTAGATAGATGACTAGGCGTTCTGTGTCATATGTACGCGTTAACACTTATACGAGTATGCTGAATGAATTTTTTCGATTGTTCACTTCGGCGTAGGATTTTATGTGACAAATTTCGGGCAATTCCCACTGTGACAGCCCACGCAATGTGCGGTTTACATAATTTACGTATGATTCATATGAAGCTAAGAACAAGAAAATCTACGGATTGTCTGTTAATTTGGAGTAAAGATAAGTAACATAAAAATTTTAAAAACGATTGGCAGAATTAAGGTTGTTATGGTTTTGTTTTGACGATTTCACAATTTGCCTTTATCTTGTGTATAGTATCTTGATTTTCTTAAAAGATTCTTTTGGTTACAATTCTTGTAGCCCTTATAGCCCTTTTCTAAACATACAACTAGTGATGGGTATAGTGCTACTAAATCATACCCAACCCAACCGCTAGCATGGAATGACCCATGCCAGCTTCCTCCAATATTTTGAGCATGGTTTGTGCTCTGAGAAGTTATGAATCCTTGTAGCTGACTATCGTTAGTTAATCGTTCCTTTAATACGTTGTCGGACTACAGTATAGTCAGTTTATGGTACAAATAGCTTTTGCCCCCAACCCCCGCTTCGCAGAATTAGAAAAAAACTTAGTAAACCTCCACATAGTGATGTATATTTGTGCCAAAATTTCATCAAGGTCCGTCAAGGGTTTTGGAGATACTTTCAAACAAAATAACATCAGTAAAAATATTTTACATGAAGTGTAGATACTAAATAAGAACATTCATTACGAGAAGTTACTTATGGTTGCTTACAAGTATATCGATTACCTACCGCAATGTCGCTCGTAACTCTAAGACGTTCAACTGATACCAAATTCAGTAATTTACGAAACCCTACAGCATTGAGGCGTTTCAATAAACAACTGGACAAATGTATTTGTATCCGTTTACAGCGCGTTGCCCGCGGCCGCGCTCGAGCCGCCTTGCCTACGCGATAATGTTCAATTTATGTCGCCGTGGCTTTTCTGTGAAACGTGTTTCAACTACACATTCGTATGTGCCTTATACGTACGCCTATTTTTGGGGCACATCTCGTTATTTCTGTTTTATTGTATGAATACATAATGTTATGGTGATGGCGATGCCGACGCTTGCGACACCGCCAATTGCCGAACTTAACGTTTGCTACGGTAAATTCACAAAGAGTAGACAACATTTTTCCGAAAGAAATGACACCTATGATACAGTTTTATAAATTTGTGATTTTTAGTATTAAATAAAAAAAAGCATTCTATTTTTTTCTCATAAAATACGAATACAGTAATATAAAAAAAAACAAGGAGTGCAAGCAGTTTGCCGCCAATGCCATGCGGTGCTGGTTTTCATATATTGCTTCACTTACAATAATTTTATTTACTTTACTTTCTTACACCTAAAAATATAATTCATCATCATCATCAGCTCACTGTACGTCCCCACTGAGGGGCTCGGAGCCTACCCTAAGTTAGGGGTGACTAGGCCT
>JAAOEG020000001.1:10863089-10874491 GCA_011763625.2 Papilio bianor
CTTCCTTAGTGCTTTGGCCTAAATTCAGTAACTATAATAGTACAGCAACAACGTCTGTGATACGAATGAACCACATAGAAGACCGGCGTCTAGTGGAAATTTGTGTTTTCAAATGAGTGTGCGTGCCTAATTTTGGTCTTGTCTCCCTTCCCACTGTTTTCTTGTAAAGAAGTGATTTGTGAAAGGGAGTTGGACTTCTCGAAGTGGGTGCATATAAAGGAGAGTTATCCTCGTTCTGTGCGTTACCTCACCTGTCGATTAATGATATGTAACGCTTCTGCATATATGGATGCAATATGTATGCCTAATGGTAGTGGTTGTTTCGCTATTTTGGCTAATTTAGGCTTACCGCCTCATTTGGCAATGTTTACTTCGATTTGCTTTCACGGCTACTTTATAAACAATAATTATATGTTATGCGCTGGTTTTGATTTAAAGTAAGCTATATCTAAGAATGTATGAAGTATAAAGTGTTTAACGAGAATGCCAAGATATATTAAGCTTTGGTTTGTATGTATTAGTTTAGCATTTGTGTCCACATGTCATGGTCTATTGTATCAATGACATCTGCGGTTCGTCATCGTACCAGCACCGCACGGCAACCGCACCGACACCGCACCGTCAAGTGGGTCAACGTCGTCGCCGTCGCGGCGCCGGCCATCGATCCATCAGCCGCGCATGCGCATGGTCACATAACAAAATTAAACCTTAAAACAATACCTTTTAAGTACAATTCTCTTTACCCGCTTTAAATATTAGCTTACATTGCACATTCAAACGCAACGTCTCTAACAACTAAACGACGCTCTTATTCCCTGAGCATTTAAGTTCCTATTTCTATTTTTTATAAAGTTCATTAGTCAATTCTATCCGAAACACGAATTTAAATCTTATGCGACTGCAATAAAGTTGATAATAAGTTTGTCGCGATAGTTAAATGGCTTGGTCGAAATAAATGATTAAGTTGGTCTGGCGTGTTGTAGGCAATCATGAACTTTTGCTAAGCGAAGCGGTCATCGATTCAAGTTAACTTTGCCTTTGTTTTTACACAACTTAACAAAAAATAAGTTATTACCACAAAAAAAAAACAATCTTACTAACATTATAAATACGAAATTTTAGATGGATGGATGGATTGGATCGATGTTTGTTAGAGTTTATCGCCTAAACTGCAGAACGGATCTCGATGAAATTTGACATAGATAGAGGATAGGGTGGAAGAACACATAGACTACTTTTGGTCCCGGAAATAGTTACGGATCTTGAGGGATACTTTTTTTGTTGTTGTTGTTTTTTTTTGTTAGCAACGGTTTGACACATTTTAATTGTAGAACGGTAGTAATAGTCTGGATTAACACAAAGGAAACTATGTTTTATTTTAGTTCGGCACGGACGAGATCGCGGGCGACAGCTAGTTAGTTAGCTAGTAGCTAGTTACGCCGATTTATAATTTTTAACTTTCCTTTGCAATTGTATCAACTTTTATCTACAACGACACTGAATTGGCGCTATGATTATCCTAGCGTAGTAGGTTACTATAGGAGAATATAGGTTTTTTTTAATTCAGTTTTAAACGATTAATAAAATTTATTATCAATAGCATGTCTCCAAAACTTACTACGATATTGCTACGATGCTACGGTTGTTTCGATTTGTAGCTACAGCGTAGCAGTTTGACATTAATATAGCACAAAAGTGACATTTTATATCAAGTTTAGCTTTACTCTAGATGTCACCCGCGAATCCATCCACGCGGAATTAAAGAAAAAATAACTCCATCTATGCCAAATTTCATCGAAATCCGTTCAGCAGTTTAGGCGACACACTTTAAGAAACATCCATCAATCCATCTAATCTTTCGCATTTCTAATATTAGTAATATATACTGTATTAAGTATTTTTCCATGTTATACAGTGCTACCAAAACCCTATTGTTTTAAAGAAGGTTTGTGTGTACCCAGCTGAGCGACATGTCAGCTTTTTCATCACTTAGCTCATATATTACTCGTCCACGTTATTTATTCAGTAATAAAAATTATATTCATGCTGTCACTCGGCTCGGGTATGTAGAATTTTATTTTGATCTATCGACCTGTTAAGTCGAACCGATTTGATTACTCCATAGGTAAACAAAGGATCTGCGGCTCGCCACATGGATGCTAATTTCACTATTACGACATTATTATCTTTATTTGAATAGCTTTTAAGTAAATCTAAGTTAAAAGTCATAATGCAGTAATCGTATACAAGTTCAAATTTGTTAGTCTAGAACTCTAAGTCTAATTTTCTTACTTCACACGCAAACGAAAACATGGATGTGTTTACTGTTCCAATGTATGTGTTGATGTAGAAACATATAGATCCAGATGTAGAAACATGTAGACAAACATGAAATTGCACACAATCGAATGTGATGATAGTGTTGGGGGTGCGGGGTGTGGGGCGCGGGGTGCGCGCGCAGCTCATTCACCGTCGTGCGGGGGCAGGCGACGGGGCGGCAGGACTCGCGTAGCTAGGGCTACCGCCTCGTAGCCCTAACTGGTACACTGAAATCTCAAAACTGGCTGTTACATTTATTATTAATAATTAATAGATAAAAATAGAAATAAGGATATATTTTTATGGACAAAATAAACTTTTAAATTTAACCTAAGATTTAATACTAGGAGTATTAGAGCATCTTCCGTAAAATTTACTCGTGTTGGTGGTTGGCGAGCGACAACCCTACGTGTAACGATAGCAAGGCGAAGCGGGGAGTGCGGTTACGTCGGTCGGAATCGGCTTTGTGAGCGCGCGGCCGCCGGCCAGCCCGCACCACGCCGCGCGGCCACCTCGCCACACCGACGACATCCCTGGCCGTCCGTGGCCACCGCGGCATACGAAGCCATCCCTACAGTGATCAAAGTGACCATCGCGTAGTAAAAGAGTGCGGTCACCGCGGCCACGTCATTCTCCTGGCGGTAGAGAGGGGCCACCGCGGCCAAGCCGTACGGCATCCTCCTAGTATAATAGCGTGGCCACCACGGCCGACCCGGACGCGATCCCCCTGGTGGTCCAGAGTGGCCACCAGCTGCCGCCATGTCGTAACATGATGGGCTACAACAACCAGGGCCACGGGTACAACAAGTTGTTCACGCAGGTGCGTCAACACATTTTGATTACTTGCATTCGATGTGTTTATACAAATATCGTTTATATCGTTTATACAAATATTTATACAAATATCAAATAAATATAATAAAAATATATAATATTGTTATCTATAAAGTGTATTAGTATTGTTTATCAAAGTAAACACAAAGTTAATGAAAAGCTTTATAGGATTTAATAATTATTTATTTACGATTAGGTACCGTCCTATGTTACGTTGTCGATGTAATAATTTTGGTGTACTGTGTGTATTTATAATTAAAATCTTCAAAACAACTGAACCCAGGGATATTTTTAGTCATTATATTTTGATTTGTTAAAGGTATATTATTAAAGGTAGGTTATTACATTTATATATTCAATAATAACATGTAATGTTAACAATTTTATAATATCATTTGGATTACGAAATAAATATACCAATTTGTGTCACGTCGTAACTTTAAGTCCAAGCGTACGGAAATAAGTAACGATGATAAATGTGGGAAAGTAATTATTTTAAGGACATTTAGAATTACCTTGTGTTTACAGTTATTCAATCGCATGCGTTGCGCGGCCCGACAGTTGTCTTTGATTTCCAAAAATTGGATCAGCGGAGGTGTTTATCTAAATATTTATTTTCGCTAGAAATTTAAATGCTAATTCTAAAAGCACAGAACTATTTAATTGTCTAAACATTTCAGTAATTTGCTGTAAATTAAACATGCAGAACCGAAGTTGATCACAATAACACATTAAACATACACATTTTAAAATTTACTACCTTTTTGCCCGTGACTACAACCGCACGAAATTAAAAAAAATAAGTTAGTAAATATCCTATGTGTTTTTCCGGACTATGCTCTATATCTGTGCCTTTTCATCGAGATCCGTTGGGCCGTTCTGTAGATATCTTCAAACAAACGTCCATCAATACATCCATGTAAACATTGTGAGTTATAATATTAGTAACATTGCTCATTTAATGTAATTCATAAGTTTGCATAAGAAGATTCCACTGTGGAACATATATAAATCGTGTTTGTTCAAGATTTTCTAATCTAACAACGTTGTACAAGCTTGGGATCAAACGTTATTTCACTAGCAAGCTGAAACCATCAGAAACGCATTAACGCTAACGAAATCCAGACTATAGCAAAGATCCGGCAAATCTGTTAGCTCGCACAGACTAATAAAATTCGCACATACTAAATCTATCACAGACATTGTGAACTATGTTTATAGCAAGTGTGCTGATCATGTTTGTTTTGAATAATTAACCTTGAAATAAAATCAAGCTAAATAGCCATAGTGCGAGTTTAGTACATATGCACTTAATAGGGCTTATTTTGTGTCTAACGATTTATTGAACAACTCCCCTAGACAAAGTGCATACGCTACGAATTTCAAAAATCTATAGAACTGACAATATCTTTCGAAATGTCACACGCCTGTCACGTGATTTTGCTTTACGTTTTGACACATTTTGTAGATCTACTAGCGATATAGCTATTCGAATGCTACATTCTCTACGGATTCAGATGTGTATTCCAATTACGCGTGGCTGAATTCTGTATATTTATGTATAAACGTGTGTATAACACACCAGAACAACCTAGATACATCTCTCTATACACAGTACTTATGTTATATTAAAATGAAAGCTTATTTCTGATAATTGATAATAAACGCAGTATTTCATATACCTATAAAATACACATTTACTGTTAATTACTTAATTATTTTTTTAAACGTTATTCTTTTGGTAATCAATGTAGATCATCAGATTTTTTTGACATCAAAGTTTACATTTGTTATGCCAAAAGAAATACTTGTGTTTAAATAGCTAAACTACAAGCCGAAAGTTCCATCAAAATATTAATGTTATATGAATACCGATGTTCGGTATGCATCAACATCTTGTCGGGCTGTATTGAAATCGTTCAGAAATAGCCGTTCGTTTGTATCGATACAAACATTTTGCTTGCACGATAAATCTTCTCAAGGTTATGGAGCAGAAAACATAAATTACACGAACACTATAACATGAGAGCTGCATGGTAACACTCCAAATCTCTAAACCCTCAATGCAAAATATCTTGTACAGGGAACATTTTTTGTGTGCTTATAAGCAATTTAAATTGCTTAATGACCAATTATTATTGATAAAACAAATCAATCTCTTTTTTTCTTATAATATAAGGTGGCAAACGAGCAAACGGCCACTTGAATTCGCCGAAACAACGAAGCGACCGCTGTCCTGAGACAATCGCAATCCCAGATTAGTTGACTACCTTTTATCGATGGTAGAAGGGACGCATATAAATAGACCTTTTCCCCTTTTCTTGGGCCTTCTTCGTCCTTTCATCTGTCAAATCCACTTCCCCTTCCTATTCTTTCCAAATAATAAAGGGATGGGCAGGGAATTAACTAGCCACTTATAATGTAATCACTGTTTAACTTACATACATAAGTGTTACCGGCGATTAAATTGTTTTTTATCGTTTTTCAAGGAGTTCAATAAATCCTATAAATAGTTATAAAAGTCGTCCCTTAAATATTATTAGTAAACGGATAATGTTTAACAAGTCGTCATTGAATGATATAAGCACCAATTAAGTTCGAGAAGCACGGAAAAGAAGTTTTTACAGCATGATGGAATCGTTTTGGAACTCAAGACATTTGGGGCCAATAATAACTGAAATACCTCAGAATGGGGTCGTAAAATATGCGGGGGTTTATGAGATCGGGAGGTTGGGGGTGGGGGGTATGTGACGTCACGGCTTCGATCCGCACCCGTCTGCCGAAATACGAAGCACCAGTCGCACTCAACCATCACAATCAATCGTTCTCAACGAACGAGACCGAAAGGAATGGACCGGCTTCCTTATATTAAATTCGTTTCGTAGTCAACATTTATACTTACAGTATTATTAATAATATAAACTATAAACCAAATAAAAAAAACAAAGCAAATTTGCATATCTGAAATCGGTAATTTTGTGTATCTGACAGCTGTAATCTGTCACCCAATAATTGGCGGGTTTCTTGACGTTTAATTAAACAGGACGTGTTACCGAGTTTTTTTTATGACGAAATGGACACAAGTATTTTAACAGTCAGTTTTTTGTTTATTAACTAATTGTCGTGGGTAAGGTGAGCTTTTAAAGAATTCGTTTTATTTAGTTGATTAATTTTATGTTTTATTAGTAATTGTATTATATTGGCTAGTTGTATGATAGTTTTACGCATTAATAATTAGTGCATGTTCATCTTTATATCACCTTTCAATCGATTTGCATAATCATTTCTTTTTATAAATTTATAATTTATATTAATAATTTATTTAATCTTTAATTCAATAGATTATTATGACAAGTAAATAAAATAACCTCTTATTACCTATTCACATTTTATTATGAATTTCTGTATTAAATTATATTACTTAAAATATATAAATAAGTCATGAAAATCTATATTGGCATGTATATATTAATACAATGATAACTAATTCAATTTTTTAATATTTATACTTTGTATTTACTTTAACACTTGCACTGCTGTCCCATGCATCAGGGGATGTTATGCGCAATTGTGTTTACATTGGAGAGCATGTTGTCTGACTTGTACGTCCGTGTTGCTTGCATGCAGTGGGCACGCCACGCCGACATCGACAAATGACAAACTACAAACCGTTGGTAAGAATTTTGTTTTGTTGTTCTATACTTTTGCTTGATTCTTAAAAAAAAAACCTTTTTAATGCCTGTAATCTTTTGATTATTTCACTTATTTATTATTTAAGTATTTATCTACAAGTTTGATAATGATAAACAGCCATTGAAACAAAACATACAGACTTGTAAAATTTTAAAATTGAGACATCATTCGGAACTCATCAAGTTATTTCCACGTAAGTTTTTAATATCGATTATAGTGTGTTTTACGTTTACAAAGACAACTAGCACAGCCTAGTGATGACGTCATTCGGAACACGCGCCAATTTTTCTTAGTGCGACTAATGACGCATAACAATGTGCCAAATTTACAAAAATCTTGAAGCTTATTGTATTATAACCAGGAATCTTAATGTAAATAGCATAAAAGGTTATACAAGGATTATTTACGCAATTTAATCCAATCTATACAAAACACTAATATTATTAAATTAATAAATGTAAAACAAAAATGAAGACGTAAACTAACGTATAGTTTAAGAAATAATTCGGTTGGTTATCTTAATATAAATTCTAGCAAATCAATATAAGAATTAATCTAATGGAATTATTATTCGTTTAGACACTGTTATTTGCTTTACTAATTTACTTTTTAACAATAATTCTGTCTTATAATATATAATAATCTTTCTGCAGAAACAAGCGACTTTGCAAGCGACGATTTACAACCGTTGCAACATAAATTATCAGTACTAACATACCTGGACATTACGTATACTATTTAACACGTTGAATGCGATACCAGCTCTGAAGCACCTTGTCTATGCGCTTATAGTGCGGCTAAGAAATGAACAGACCTCTTTGTCGTGCTAGGTGTACAACGATTTGTACAGCAGGAATGGAAAGAATTGAAAAATCACTGCTACTTAGAACGTGTTAATTAACAATTAAATAATTGAAATTGTGTAGATAAGTTAAAAATCAACTGCATTGTACTGTCGCAGCGATGCGCGCGCAGAATTGGCAGTGGCCAAATCCGCACAACATTACTGACATTATTGTATCGATTATTAATTGTAAATAAATAACAACTATGTGGTTTATTTTAGCGTTATGTAAACTAGCAGTTAACATTTATCTTATCTTAATGAAACAACAGTTCCAACAGAGAGCTCTCTCTGTTTTGGTTTTTAATTCCAATTGTGACCCTATGTAAAGCGAATGTGATGTGAAGGACTTGGCCGTCCCAAATCAATCATGGCATAAGCCTGCGATGTGTTGTACCACAAACATCTAAAGAAGGAATCTAATATTTGTCTTGTTAGACCTTGCCACCCAGTTGTCTTAGTAAATTAAATATACCGCTAGGTTATCTATAGTGTTGCCATCTACATGCTGTGTATATAGTACGTTTCAAATAAGAAAGTAACGAATGAATAGGTTGGTTCAGTTATAAAAACATTTTTAATATCAATTATATAAAAATTTCCAAGTACACAGAATTACTTGTATCTACTTTTGTAGCAATTTTGGATAGATTGCGACGCAATTTCTTACTTGAGACGGACAGTAATGATGCCACTGTCCCCGTGCTAGTTTGAATTGTTGGCTGTATACGCTGCAGGGCTCGGCGGATTCCAACTACTCGCAGCCGTCGTCGGAGCTGTCGCTGGACGAGGACAAGGAGGCGCTGCGCCGGGAGAAGGAAGCGCAGGCCCTCTCACAGCTCGACAAGGCAAGGGTGAGCAAATATCATCAGCATTAAAATTACAGTGCATTACCATTCTAGACCCAGCTGGCATCGCCTCGCCTCGTGGACTGCGAGTGTAGGCTCTCCTGTCCACGATCCGAGGCAATGCTGGATCGCCGCAAAGTGGTTAATGTGCGATAATCTTTTTCATCATTATTAGCGTAGGTTACCACTACTGAAATATCTATACTAAAGTATTTCTTTTTTAAAGTTAATGAGAGAAGGAATATGTTCATGCAAGTGTTTCTTCAGCGAAAACCCGCTGTACGAACATCTCATAGCTTCAGTTATCATAGGAGACAGGATTGTTTATCGTAAACCAACCAAGTAATCCAAATGTACACTATAAAATAGGATTTGTCTATGCTTACGGATCGGTCAAATACGACCGGAAGTTGTAATTCATGTGGTATGTGGCTTTGTATCGTAAACTGTTTAGGCATTTGGTTAATAGCATTTAAATGAGATAATACGA
The DNA here is from genome assembly GCA_011763625.2 of Papilio bianor. Lineage (NCBI taxonomy): Eukaryota > Metazoa > Arthropoda > Insecta > Lepidoptera > Papilionidae > Papilio > Papilio bianor. The sequence goes on from JAAOEG020000001.1 coordinate 10,872,118, forward strand.
AAATAGATTATCAGACTTACACAGAGCACGAAAGGTTGTGACTGATTTTAAACGTCTTTGCAGAGTAATCTTATCTACTCCAGAACTGTTGTTGCCTAATTTGATTTTTATTGTTTCCTAAATACTATAATTAAGCTATAGATAACGGACGAAGAGTGGTAGATGATGACCCGAATCAAAATGATGCTTACCATTTTTTTTCCTATGAAGTTCAATGCTCCATCATTTGTCCATTCTCTGAGAATTAACACCTGCATTACTAGTCTAGTGATCTATTAATGTTTTCCTGTATGCAGTCCAAGCCGGTTGCGTTCGCGGTGCGAACTAACGTCGCGTACGATGGCTCTCTGGACGACGATTCGCCCGTACACGGCAGCGCCATCTCCTTTGAAGTGCGAGACTTCCTACACATCAAGGTAACAACAAGCTGTATACATCATATCCATATTAAACTCACTAACCCGTTGATCAGTAATCAACGTCGATAATAAGTTTTTTAACATGGTGTCGATAATAATTTTAAAGACTCCTAAGACTCATCTTGTTTATATTCTATTCAGGGGAAGTTGATATATCGACATCTCACTAATCGTAATACTAAATGTAATAACAATAAATAATAACAATCTAATAAATATGAATCGATGGCTTTCAGGAAAAGTACGATAACAACTGGTGGATCGGTCGGCTGGTGAAGGAGGACGCGGACATCGGGTTCATTCCGTCTCCGGTGAAGTTGGAGTCAGTCCGCTCGGGGCCCGGCCGCGCGCGCTACCGACCGCCCTCTGCCGCGCCCGCGCTCCCCAGCCGAGGTAGCACTCCCCCCACGCCCGGTACGTCATGCGCCAGCATTCGGGGACCATGGGGAGCATTCGCGGGGCATTCGCGAGACCATTCAGCATAGAGCGTTGCAGAAATTATTATATTGGGTAAAGTGGCTGCGAATCTGATTATCAATTTTCATGGGCAGATAGTAAACTTATTAGATTTATATAAAATAAGTACAGCTGCGTATTCGAATATTAGATCTGCAGTCGCAATGAAACCTTAAATCAGTTACAAATAGCCTTTAGATATCGTAAGGCATCGCATGTTACGCCGACCGCTGACTTGTGCCTCTATCAAATAATCGGCTTAAATCACATAGATTATTATTATAGAAGTATAACAAATAATTTTAATTGATAAAGCTTATAAAGTTATTCATATATTTTAAAAGGAATCCATGAGTTCGGTTGTTTAAACGTTGATCAATCTATCTTGAAATGGTTTGAAATGAAAAATGAAACTGATGTCTTATAGATTCGTTGAGTTCCTAATATATGTTCAAAGTTAATAACAGACTTAATAATTGTTAGTGATATGTGTCTAGTTTCAAACATAAATTGGTGTCAGTGCCATACATTTAACTCGGTCGCGTATCGGCGTTGCAATGCGATTACATTTCAAAAGGCAATTTCGCGGCGCTCCGTGTTTCATACTGACTGCATTACATGAAAATTCAATATACTGTATAAAAACCAATCGTACCTTCATCACTTTCAATAACAAACTTGATTACCTTGTTAATAACAGTTTCATCGGCTACAAGATCAGTGTATTTGATTTTTCAATTAAAGCAGTCGAAATCGTATTGTGTGACCTATTTAATTTTACATCAGATGAAATCAAACTGGATACAGACAATTTGTTTAATTAACGGATTGTTTATATTCTAAACTACTATTTCATCTTATGTAACATTGTACAATGCAGTTTGTATATATCTGTCTGTGTGCTATTTTGTTGCGGAACAATAAAATTGCGCATTTAAAATAACAAAATTGATGAAACGCTAAGCTACCATAAGGTTGTTTTTGATTGGGTTTTAGTTAAAATAATAAATAAATTCTTCTATACTTATTAAATTTAACCACTAAATTATTTAACCGTGTAACATTGGATAGAACTTTACATTATTGACATCTCTATTTTCTGTGACACCTACTTAATTATAGGCTGTCCTTTACTTTATCATGCCAGATTTTCAGGAAATATTGACTTTCAAGATCCTTTGTAAAGAACCTCTTTTACAGAATATCAATGATGTTCTTCACAAATTATAACTATTTCCTTCCATTCGAACTGCAATTATTTTCCAATCCATTATCTCCAATAAATCATATCTGTGATGAACTTGTTAACTTGTCCAAAATATAACGTCTAAATGTGGTAAACTAATGTTGAATAGATAACTGCTTTGTACCACCCATACATCACGCTCATCACTCGATGTTGCCAGTTTCCTGGTTAAAGGATGACTTGCACTCACTCTTGACATATTTTCAGATGTGCCAACCTTCGACCGAGGTAAGATCATCCGCATTCATTATTG
>JAAOEG020000001.1:11020144-11032211 GCA_011763625.2 Papilio bianor
GCGAGGGGTGCGGGGGGTGCGAGGGGTGCGCGGGGCTCGCAGGCGTCCGCCGACACCTCGCAGCTGTCCCGCAGCAACGCTCGCTGCTACGCGTGCGAACACAAGGCTGTAAGATTTCTATCCACAGAATAGTAGAGAAGTTGCTTTTGCATATGATTCAACGAATCCGATACTAGGAATAATCCTGGCGTTCATCCTTTAAATTATATTTTATTTCAGAAAGCGGCGAGTGAGTCGGCGAGCAAACGGGAACTTCCTGCTGCAGACGACTATGATATCCTTCCCTTTTTATACCCGAAAGTTTAAACGTTTTAATGTCATTTGTGTACTCCGGATGATAAATAAAATGCTTGGTTCGTATTGGACAGTTTTATTGGTACATCATAAAGAAACAACCGGCTCACAACAAAATTCCTCGGAGCGGTGGCGGAGGCCCGGGTGCCGGCGGGGGGCGGGGGCCAGGGGGCCGGGGGAGTCGTCAGATTGGGGGGGGGGGGGAGAGTTAAAAATGTAAACATAACCACTATGTTATATTAAAAAAGCCGTACAATCTGTAAGCGGATTACATTAGCCGCCGTCGCATTACATTAAAGCTATTCACAATGTCGTCATCCATACGATATATATAAAATCAACACAATCGTGAAAAAGAATATAATTTCCAAAGATCACATCAGAGTTCTCGTATCACACAGCGGCTGCGGCTGCGGCTGCGGCTGCATCACGCTCAGAAGCGGAAGGCGGCGTGCGGCGCCCCCGCCCCCGCCCCCGCCCCCGCCTCGAACTGGAAGCCCGCCTCCGCCGCCGCCGGCGCCAGGCTCGCGTCCTCCTCCTGCAACACACAATGTCCCCTCTTCATTACAAGCCTCCTACCAAACATGTGCCAAATATCTACATATGTAGCATGCTTTCTACCGACCATTTATGGGTTTGCATTCACAATGAAATTATTAAAAATTCACTTGTTCCTGGTATACCGAGATCTAATAACTCACTTATAAAGTCATTCTCGTGGCAACACAGAAATTCCAGAGTGTATCATAACACAAATATCCATCACAAAAAACATATTTAGTTTTAACATAAAATTGTCCCTGACACTGCATCATTATCACTGGGTAGCTGTTATGTAAATGTAGCCTTCGATTGCATTAATGTGAGCACCGACCTCCCCGGCGAAGTACTGCTCGATGATGTCGTAGGCCATCTTGTATATCTCCATCTTCTCGTGGCCCTGCAGCTGCTCGATCTTGTCGATGCCGCCGCACTCCTCGATCATGTTGGCCACCTGCTCCACGTTGTCCCCGGCCATCTTCAACATGTTGCTCAGCCCGTCCAACACGACCTACGACACATAGATCATTCATATTCTTTTAACTTTGGCGAGATTTTCGACAGATTCGAAAGATTTCATTATTATAACAAAATAAAAACGGCTAACCAACGTTTATTTAATCCGGTGTCGGCACCTACTTTCGTTAGTTTCGAGCCCAATGGGGGCTCTTCAGGGTGAGTGGGACTGGTATTAGGGACGGTCGCGGCCCGTCTCTGATTTTTATATCATAAATCAATATGCTAACATTTGAAAATATCTTTAACAGGAATCGTTTATTAATCGCGTGAAGCTCGAAAATGGAAGAAAGGAATCCCGAAAATATCATGAAATAACATGAGGCCAGAAGCTTAAAATAAAATAACAACATTTTCTTCATGATTATGTAAAATTCAATGTTATTTGTACTAAAAAAACATGTGAATATAGTTCTGGAGGGTAATCTAAAACCGCATCACAGTTTACCAATATGGGGGTTTGGGGGTCAAAAGTTGTCAAAGCAGGCATAGGAATAATGGATGTTAGGGCAACATATATATCAACTGTGTTATTAAAATGCTATATATAAAACATTAATAAGTAGGAAATAATGCTAATTTAAAAACTAAAACTAACTTGACAATAAGTATTTAAGTTTGCACACTACTGTATTAGGCGCCATCTTTCAAAAGAAATTGGATACCCCGCCCTGCCTGTTATGATGTAATAATTAAGGTCACTTACACTGATGACTTGCGTGTCCTTGCAGCTGAGCAGGTTGCAGAAGGGGGGGATAACGCCACAGTTGATCAGCGCCCCCACCTGCTCCTTGGTGCCGCTGATGCTGAGGTTGCTGACGGCCCAGGCCGCCTCCTTCTGCGTCTGGAACTCGCCTTTGCCTAGGTTCTCCACAATCTTGGGCAGCAGCCCCGCGTCAATCACCGCCTGCACTTGTTGCTTGTTGCCTGCAGTCACATTGGACAGGAACCACACCGCCTCCTTGCATATCTTCTCTTTCTATCGATGCCACAATGAATATCCAATTCATAATCATTTCAATAAAACATGGTAAATGTTTATTGCACTTTTGGAATTTTAAGAACATTAACAAATTTTTGGGCTATATATTATTAGCTTAAAATGCTATTGCTATTATAAGTTTAAAATGAATTCAGTTGGCAAGACATATAGAGTACAGTATTATAACATTTATTTGACCAAGAATTAAGGAAAGATAAAACAAAAGGAGCAAATGGCAACAAAAAAGGAATGAAAAGAAAGATAAATGACATTTGATGTGTTGAAGTTTACAAAACATTCTTTTACACAACATCAAATAACTTGAAAGATTGATAATAGCAGCTGATTACATTACATATTTAAAATAATAATAAAGATTTAATAAACATGTTTTTAACTTACCGAGTGTGACAGCAGTGCGGGGAAGTGTGACAGGGCATCACAGTTTAGTACAACCTGCGTCTGCTCATCTGTACCAGTTACAATGTTGCCGACAGCTCGGAGTGCTGCCGTCTGGGCCTTCATTTCCTTGTGAGACAGCAGGGGGATTAGCTTGGGTACTATGCCTGATTCAATGACCATTTGGATCTGTTCATTGCCTCCGTCAGTTAGATAACTGATGGCCCATACTGTGTCTACTAGAATCTGTAAAGAAAACAGTTAGATTAAATTAAAATACAGCCATTATAATATTTTATTACCTTTTGTATTGCTTCCTAGCAACTGACATGATTTAATTGTAATCATAAATTAGCCATAAATAAGCACTGTGCTCAGTTACAATAGCTGGTCAAAAAATGTTACAATTCAGTTTTGCATTTATTGTAAATAAAAAAAATGTGTGTGATCTTAACAAAGCCTTAATTAATGTGAGGTAATGTAATGTAATTACATTTACAAATAGTGTTATTGGATGTGTTCAATGATGTAATCATAATCACTTTACAGATATTTATAAACAAAAAACATTACAATATAAATTGATTTGAATTCTCCATGTCATAAATTATAATAATTTTTTCACCAGAGAATTTAAAGTTTTTACTTCTCACACATTTGACACAACACTATTTTCAGTTCTTGTCATACCTTATATCTTAGGCTATCTTACAAATACCATATATTTGAATATTTAAATGGATATTTATTTAAAGGTATCTCCAGAAAGGCTTAACGAAATTCAATCAAATACTGCACAGATATAGAACATAGTCTGGATAAACACTTGGGCTTCTTAAAATTACTTTAAATTCCACATGGGCACAGTTGGGGGCAAACGGTAATATACCATACAAAAACATTTTGAAGTGTTATAACTGAACATGAATTATAAGATGTGTTTTTGTGTAGAAATTTTACTTACATTTATATCTGAATGTGTAATAAGCACATTAAGGGCCGGTAGAATCTCCTGAATCGTCTTAACAGGTGGCGGTGGATCCTTACTTCTGCACAGGTTAACAATGACCCAGGTCACATTACGCAGAAACGAAACAGGGATGTTAGGTTTGATGAAGCTCAACAACGGCTTGACGACTCCAAGCTCCACCACCAAGTCTCTCAACATTGGACCGTCTCCAATTATGTTACCTAACGCCCACACTGCTTGCTCGCACACATTTTCATGTGGAGACATGAGTAATTGTAGAAATAATGGAACGGCACCTGCGTGGACAACCTTGTTGGTCTGTGCTGAAGTGCCTGAGGCTATATTTGTTAGAGCCCAAGCGGCCTCGAATTGGAGTGTGGGGTTATCGGCTCGAGAAAGGCACTGAACTAAAATGGGAAGAATGCCGGCTGTGATGAGTTCGTCTATCGGAGGGTTCTTGTCCGAAGACAATAGCTTTCTACATTGTTGCACCGCGGCCAGTTGTATCTCGATGTTATCAGCTTTTGCCGCGTTGATCACTAACTCTTCGATATTTGTGGTTCGTTCCACTTCGTCTTCATCTGTAGAATCACTGATGGGAACATTTCGACGTTTCTGGAGAGTTTCCTCTCTTTTATTTTTCCGTAGTTCTACTGTCACTTCATTCCTCCGCCTCCGCATTTCCTAAAATTTACGATGTGACAATTAACTTTAATATAGACATATATTACAGTATTTGTATATTACACGTAACAACATTAAAACTACTTACATCGACATCTTTTCCAGTGTTCTTGAAGACATGCATGCGGTTTTTCATTGGGTCGGTCGCCATTTTATTGTGCTCGTAAGTTTGATGAACTAACGATTAGACGTATTACACAATTAAACAAAGAATCTACTTAAAACAAAATTGTAACAAACTAATCGAACATGTTTTAAGAACACCCTAGACGTTGATGATTCATTAACCTTTTTTTAATGAATAGTCTACACACAGAAAACCGTTTTCCTTCCACCTTGAATTCTCTTTTCTTTACTTTGTTCAAAACCACAGACAAGTGACTAATTTTTATTTCAATCCTGCAGAAACAGAACTGACGAGGTGGCATCAAATTTCCTAATTTGTAGGTTTAGAAATAATGATCGTGATTAAATCTTAAGTTAACATGAAATAATAAAGTATTTTTTAAACTCGAAGTAAAGTTAATACAGGTTTGTGGTAAAATAAAATGAAAATGTAAATCATGTTTCAAAAATAAAATACAGTTTAATGTTCCTGAGACAACATTTTCGTATTCTGATTATTAAAAAAAAAATTAAAATGGCTTCAATTTTAATCTAATTTATACGATGTATTTTAGCGGTTTTCAAGCACCTAAAAATAAACTAAAGATTTTCTTCTAGTATAGGAGTGGAAAAGGAATGGAGTGAAGTTATCTGATATTCAATCGATTTGGCGATTGGACAGGATCGGACGAGAGATTGTCTAACTGGCTAACTTCAGATTAATTCATTCGCTTCAAACGACATTGATTGAATAGTTTTCGTGTGTTAATTAAATAACTATTTATTTGCAAGTAAAATATAAAAATACTAACCATGACTGTGTTTCCAAAGGGTTGCTTAATTTCGAATAAAAATGAAGTAGCTAAATTACCCTTGGTTGAAGAAGTTGCCTGCCCCGAGGTAAGTTTGATTAGTGCGCAGTATGTTTTAATTTTTGCCGAAACATATTTTACCTTTTATTTTAATGGTCTTGAATAATCTATTGTTGTATTACGATATGATTTGAATCGTAAAAGTTGGCAGTAATATTTTTAAAGGCATTCCTAAGTCAAGTATATATTCAATGCAGGTAAAAATCAATAACGTAAATTGGTAAGCAACATGTCCGTTTGACCTATTTCGCAGTTAGCTCAGTTATTGATTACTTTAGCTATGGTTTATTATATATAGTGATGAAGGTAGATAGGAAGATGCTTTGAAAATAATGCAAATGTGATAAATTTTGACAGACAAAGTAAATCGTCAATGAATTATAATAAACTTTATAGATATTAATAGATAAGACAAACATTTTAAATGTGTTAAACATTTATACTCTTATAACTCATGTTCAATTAATTCACATAAATTATTAAATTGTTTTTATTACATTCTCATTAATTTGTTTTTGTATTGGCAACATTTAAACTAATTAAATTAATATAATATAATATTAATTTAATTTTTTTTTAGTACAAATTTTTTCCTATGCTGGCAACAATTATTCATTGGAAAAAGGTGTTTGCTACCTTAAAGCATGTTATATTATTATTTCTAATATTAATTATTTTAAGTAACTATTCAATAAATAGTTAAAACAACCACGCTTGTTTAATTCAACAACTCATGTACCGTGTTATTTATGATGGTAATATAAATCAACAATCACACAAATAAGTAAACAAATACATACATAGTCTGATGTTATCTTATATTTGTATAGGCTAAGGTGGTAGTGCCTCCGCTGTCAGAGTCCCCGGAGCCTCGGCGCCACCGGATTCCCGGCCCACTGCGCCGCTGTGGCGTCATGATATTCCACCTTATGAACATATGCATGCTGGTCATGTTGTTTGTGGTCATGAGCGTTCTCATCTACCGCCAGTACATTAAGAGCACCTCCATGCATCGGTACCAAGGCTACTGCACCATACCTATTGATTTCAAGGTAGATGTACATTTAAATAATACAATAAGTGGTATGTAAGGATGAACTCAACAGTGGTTGAGCCCAATTTAACATCTTCACTTGAATGGGCGTTTTGCCCGGTGCAATACTATGACAGTTCAGAAGACAAGCGTGAAATGGAAGGCCTAATTTTGGAGCTCTTCCTCTTTCCAACCACAAAGGATGAGAAGGGTAAGATTTGGCAGGGGTTGGGATGCATGGGTTTGGGAATTTTTCTCTTTCAGTGAGTCTTTCTCTGTTGATTGAAGGTAGGTTATGCATCAGCATATGCGGATGTCTATGAGCAGTGGTTGCTCGTTATTTTGGTGAATTCTGGTGATCATCTGCTTGTTTGTCACCTTATATAAAAAGTTGTGAAACTGTTTAAAATATTCAGCTGGATTTATTTGTTATTTTCGGTTATTAGCTACTTATAAGTTATTTTAGAGGGATAGATGTTTTCTTGACATGGCTTATTATTATTACAGAATCAGGAGCACCTGATCGAGTCCGACTTCCATGTGATGCCGCTCCGCTGGTCTTCGGAGCCCGAGCTGCACGTGGTGAGCACCAGCGACGCCGCCACCGCCGAACGCATACTCAGCGTGCTGCGTGAGCGGCTCGACATCGATCGTGACGGCATGACTGAGAAGATCTCCGTCTTCAATAATGGAAACCAAGTCAACTTCATACATGATTTTACCAACAACCTCACCAGTAAGCGAACGAAACTACTAAGAGAGTCACATGGAGCAAGTATAATGTGTAAAGTAATGGTATGTGAATGGTTGTGAGCAGACATCGTGGACGACGAGCGCTGCTTCATCACGGACCTGGACCTGGAGCTGGTGCTGGCGCCGGACGCGTTCATCGCCGGCATCGAGCGCGGCGGCGAGTTCGAGGTGTCCCGCGTGCGGTCCGGCCTGCGCGCCGCGCTGCCCGCGCTGCCCGCGCTGCCCGACCTGGCCGCGCTGCCCGCGCTGCCCGCCGCCTGCCGCGCGCGCCCCACCTACCGCCTGCTCCAGGACCGCAGCCGCCTCGGTGCTCGCCCACCCTCATACCACGCCCACACACAACACAGCCGTCAAGTGGAAGTCATTCCGCCTTTCGTCTTATGAGTGTACCGGAAGCCTAATACTAGTCCTCTTCCTCTTCCCACCCCTTTCTTGTAAGAGAAGGATAGGAGGAGAAAGTAGACTTCACGGAGGAGTGGACGCATAGGAAGAGGAATAATCCTTTCTAGTGTTTCTCCTCCGTCGATTACAGGTAGGCAACGCATCTGCAGTTGCGGATGTCTATGGGCAACGGTCATTTCGCTATTTCAGTGATTTTAGGTGGCCGCTTGCTCGTTTGCCACCTTGTATTATAAAAAAAAAACCACATTAAACAATGCACATTACATTACTACACTTTGCACATTACTACACTTTGCACATTACTTTAGATTCTGCTTAAGTAGCAAGAAATGTTTTGTTAACTGTTGTTATGGTCCGCAGTGCACAAGCGCGCCGCGGACGTGGACGCGGACGTGGGCGTGGCCGCGCGCCCTCACGACTACGTGCATTTCTCGGGTAAGCACATCCACGAGATCGAGATCGCCAACATGCCGCAGCTGCTGCAGCACGAGAAGAACAACACCGCATAGACGTTTCACCGCCCAGCCCTCCTCTTAGCCCTCCCCCACCCTTGTAATAACTTCGAAATGTCTATGGTTAATGTTATTGTAGTTGTTTAGACAAGTATCGTCAAACGTGAAGTAGATCTTGTTGGCGGAAAGAGAATGGTGAACAAAAAAAAACAAAAATGCCAAAAATAGTAACCACCTAAAATAAAAAAAATATGATAATCTGAATGAACGTATTTCGTCCGTTTATCAAATTATAGGAATAACTTTGACATTCCCAAATGGTCTCTGTGTCCGCGGAAGTAGCTGTCATATTATCTCAATGTTGTTGTTTCTTGTTTATTCCAAATTTGTTGATTTATGAGAAAAAAACAAATCTATCGAAAACCGAAACTCTTTTTCCAATAAACAGGAATTTTGAATAGTCTGTTACATTCCGGGTTTCCATTAAATGTTTGATCTCAATTTTTATTGATTAATACAAGTTGCAACGTACATGTTTACGTGCCATTGTTTTGCATTTATGTATTTGTATTGTGTTGCCAGTGAGAACATTTTTATGTTGAATTTGATTCAACTGAATATGATAACGCACAGTTTTTGTGCGTTCAAACACTTTTTTTAACGTTAATTTTATTGATACTATATTAAAAAATAATTGGTGCCATATATTGTTTTAAGATAAACGATTATTTCGAATTTAGTTTTACGCTTGAACCTAGTTCTAAGAATAATAAAATTTCTGAATCTGTTGTCTGTAGATTTAGAGCAAATAAAGTATATCCTCAAATTGAAGTTTTATTTGTAGATAGAACCTTACCTAAAGCATAAAATAATAATCACCTGCAAAGTTATTTTATTAATTTATTAAATTAAATAGAATTCGGTTCGGTCAAAAACTTCACCTATTGAAATATTTGTTTCGTCTTGTCATACTATTATAAAGAGGAAAACTTTGTTTGATTGTAATGAATAGGCTCAAAAACGACTGGACCGTTTTTTTAAATTCTTTCACCATTTGAAAGCTACATTATCCACGAGTAACATAGACTAAATTTTATTTTGGAAAAAAATAGCGTTCCGTAAAATATTTGGGTTTTTCGGACACAAGGTGTAAAAAATCAACCAGAAAAGTCACTTTAGATGGATGTTTGAAGGTATCCAGAACGATTCAACGGATCTCCGTGAGATTTGGCACAGTTATAGAACACAGTCTGGAAAAACACAAACTTAAGTATAAGAAAATGCGCAGACGGAGTCGCGGGAAAACGCTCTGTTGGATAAATTGTAAGTATTCTGAAAAATGCTTTTAAAACTTTGATTAGCTGTTAAGGGGCGGTTCAAGTAATATGTCAGCATTATAGAGGGATGGGGTCTCTGCTTAGCTATTTTAGTTGACATGGGGGTTGGGGGTATATAGTTGCAACTCTGTGTGTCCTAAGCCTAATTATTATAATATTTCTAGAATTACAACCGCTACTCATAAAAATGTGGTAAGAGCTTTGCTCACATGAGGGAGGAGGGCCTTAAAATTGTAACAAATCCACTTACGTAATACTTGAACTGCCTTAGGGGCTTAAATACCTTATTCTCAAATATTATGTCTAAAATGGCGGGAAAATTTACTTCGTAGTTTCAGTTAAAAATATCGGCAAAATGGAAATATTGTCTATTCTATGGCGTTGGCCGACTGGCCCAAAAGAAATACACTTTACAGTCCATCTATCCATATAGCCCGTGGCCGCCCACCGCTGGACCAAAGCAGAACGCAGTCCACAATATTGTCTTGCGATATTTCAAGTCTAAGCAGCTTGCTATTGCGGTTAGCTATCTATAAAATGTTACAATGTTCGTTAACAGAACATAATAGTATTAAATCCACCACAAGCGTGTTAAGAGGTGTGAGCTAAGTTATTAATATTTCATTATGTATGGCGCAGCTAGTCTACGGATATTACAGCGTGGGAACAGAGTAATCCCGTCTCAGTAAACAGAGCTCATCGAGTAAACACGGCTTAGCGAGCACTGTAAATATGGATTAATTGTAATTGAACTCGCAAACTACTGCCGCCGCCAAATTAAACAATAAGTAACGGCTTGCTATTGCTGTAAGCACATCCAAAGCGGTTGCGATTCTATTCGCATTTAAGTCTTAAGGTCTATGGATGGGTTAAGAGGTTGTATTATATAATATACAATCTACTTATGAATTAACATAATTAAGGATTAAAATTCAAATAAGATGGATGACTGATCAATTCAAAACAGATAATTTTATTATGATGGCGGAGCGTAGAATAGAATAGAGGTAAGTTTGGATTTTAAAAGGTTCTCACAGAGTAAAGGATTGAAGTAATGATAAAATAGCCTTTATTACTGATAGGATATTTTATGGCTTAGTGCGATAATATTTTATAAGAACAAAGGTCTCAGAAGATATAACAAAAAGCATAAATGAATCTTTTAATGCTTACCGTGTAAAAAAAAGTTTATATAAATTAAAGTGAACTTTTTGAGAGCTTTATGTAAATCCAAAAGAATTTTATAACTTTTAATTTAAGCGTTTGCAAATTTTCTTTCCAAAAAGTTTTAATGAGATAAATGATTCGCTAGCCGTATTAGATATTATAAATTACAAAGGCTTTGTTGATTGAAATTTTTACAATTAAATGCTTGTGGAAATGGCCACATGGAGATTTACTAAAAAAATTGTAATCCAGAATCACTAAGTTTGTTTATCTTAAATTATTACAAAAGCATAAGAAGTTAAATATAAAGTCTTAATGATAATTTTTTAAACTTTCAATTTGTCTTCGTTAAAGAACTGGACAGATATTTAATGATCATTGATTTATTCTACAAATTATTCAGAGACATTTAGTATTCGTATTGGCAAGTTAAAATTAAGCCGCGCCGGTACTTATCTTATTATAAGTTGTAGAGAAAAATCGGAAACTTTTGAATTTGGAATATAAAAGCAACGGAATTATTCACATTTACATAAAGCTTTTAAGTAAAACTTTTTGTCGCCGTACGATAAACTGCTTTCTGAGAATATTCTGCTTTTTATTAATTTTCATTAAATAAATTGCGAACGAAAAGAAAAAGGCTTCCTTTTGATGATTCTATGAATATGAATGTAGTTAACTTTTGAAAAGATTACTAAGATTAATAAAAGCATTTCTTTAGCCAAAATATGATATGGAAGACAACCTTTGACTACAAATGGTATAGCATTTCACTCTCCACAATTGTTTAAAGTACAGCCTCTAATATATAATATAGATATTCTCGCTAAAATATTACCTTCTGAGTAAGGAAGCTAAAACAATGATATCCATGATAAAGTTTATTGAAGAAATATTTTTCATCAAAGTTTATGCTGGTATGAAAATAAACATGTCCGTTGATGCGGGCGCGTGTGCTCTCGTCGAACACACGTACGGCAAATAGAAAAATTACATCGCCCTTGCAGCATTCTCTGAATCGATTTTTATTAACACACCTGTATAAACAAATGGTACTGAAAAATCAGTCATAACTGTATTGTATAATCAATGGTTAACTAGATCTTAGGTCAAATCTCTACTAGTATTAGATTGTAGAGTCGTTCACGTTTATTGTCAGGCCGCTCTAAGCAATAACAATGGAATTAACGAAGTATAACTAATGTCCAGATGCCCCAGCGCCGGTAATCTGGGGGATCACAGCGCGACAGGGGCGGGGATGTGCGGGGGAGGGGACACAACAATTTGGTATCACAACAATGACCACACACGAGTGCGGACAAAAGCCCGCGCCGGCTCAGTTACAGATAAGCCTAGATAAACAGACACAATTAAACAGTTGTATTATATACACAATTGGCTATTGCTCCGCTCTGCTTTGCCTCGGCTTAGTAAACAACTTTGTTCAAACAAACGCAATTGTTTGAAATGTAATTGGCAGAATGCTCATTAATAACTTTCCTCATTATACGTATTCATTAACAGCTGTATTTGTTTAAATTAATATTAATATATATATATA
>JAAOEG020000001.1:11120259-11133686 GCA_011763625.2 Papilio bianor
TTAACGTAGTTTAAATATATTAGAAAACTAAAACCATCTGTTTGTTTAAGTGGAAAAGAAGTAATGTGTTTTAATTCACAAACTTAATGTCTTCAAGATAGGTATATTTTTATTATTTAAATTAAACTTATCGTGAAAAAAATTACTTCAGATGCATGTATTAAATTCTGAAGTGTATGGTATATACAAAAATCAATATTTTCATTAAAAGACGTAAACTTAAAGATTTCTTGCTGTTTCATCTTGGTCCCCGGGCGGCGTCTGCAAACAAAGTCAAGTCGATATAAGCGCTAAATTATTCATCCGGATCGAACAAACAACTGCGACCCTCGTCTCGTAAATGCGTTAGTTTTATTTTGCCTTTATTCTTTACAAAAGCTCGTTCCGTAACATTTATCCACTCCTTACGCCAGCCAGCCGAGCCAGCCGGGCACCGTATGTCACTCTGGGGGAGATTTACGCTCTATGAGCGGCCAAGTTGAACATTCTAAATATCTGATTGGAATTCGCTAACTTGGGCATAATAGCCGTCAACTTCCTCTCCTCGAAAAATTGCCTCGTAACCAACCTTAGCACTCTGCTCATAAGAACTTTGCATATTACATTTTAGTCATAAAACAGAATTTCTTTTAGTATTTTATTGTGTCAAAAAAACGTCAATTGTATTTTATGAAATAGAATAAACGCGTCGTAAGGCTCGAGCGGTTGTTTGTATCGCTCGCTCGCTGTATGTCATGTGCAAAGTTTGTGATGAAACGCTGCCAAAAAATGTAGCGATTTTTCAAAATTGATTGATTCGACACCTAGCACGTCCGCGCAAATGCAAACAAACGATTTGTTGGACATATTATATTTCAATATACATACATAGGCACACAATAAAAGAATATTAAACCTTTTAATAGTCGTTACATTTAATAATTCAAAATAAATTTAAAGCCCATCTTCTAGAAAGAGACAATTTAAATAGAAAAACACTGTTTTGTGTTAGAATTATTTACTTTATCTTATTAGATGGCAAAAGAACTAGCGGTCACCTGAATTCGCTAATCGCGAATTGACCGCTACCCATCTACATACATCCGCTATTGACTTATCGTTTCCTTGTGCGTCCCCCTCTGGTAAATCCGAAATGGATTTTTCATTTCTTTTCTCATTCTTTCCTTATAAAAAAACGGGACAGAGACTAAAATAAGGCCTCCGGCACACTTTTAGAGGAAACGCGGAATTGCTTCCACTTCACGACTGCGTTCTGTGTGCTCGTGGTATTGTTATTGTATGCTGTCGTGTACCACTGTTAATTAGTGTACCGTAGTTTATTAGTGTACCGTTTCAGTTCCTTCAATCCCTTTTAAATTTATGCAAAGACATCAGTTAAGGCTTGCAAAGTATTAATCGGTGCTGTATTATTGCAGGCCGAATGAATCACCGGCTTCTATAAGCGGCTTATTGGCGGCCTGACCGTTTGAACAGCTGTTACGTTTGAGTGAACTTTCCTGTGAGGATTTTCGGATTCTGTTTACCCTTGCTACTAAGAAATGTTAGTCCAATTGAAGCTTATAATTAAATAGGGATTTCAATAAACAACTTCAAAAAAAGTCCTGTAAAGTACCCAGAATTGCTGCTTTACTCAGAGACTGGTTACATTTGTGTCACTTTCTTTGGGAGTCCCTAAGTAGAATTCCTTTTATACATATAATACCGGATGCCACTAAGGAACTCTCAGTTCTGTAGTAAGTTCACTAATTAATGGACTTAAGTTATCAAATTATTACTTCATTTTAATTTCAAGTGCAAATAAAGATTTCCATTATATTTGTGAAAAAAAAATGTTTGCAATGCATCAATTGGACTTCGAAATACGTTAGGTAACAAGGTGGCACGCGTCGGGTAAATACAAACGCGACGCCTGGCACACTAACAAAAGAGTTTCAAACAAGCTTTAACCTTTTATTTATCCGACCTCTGAATCTGGTACATTCATGAAGAGAATAATGCTTTCATAGAGAACGATCAACTTTTAACTGCTGTTCAATAAGCATCTGTTTACAGCTCGGATCTAGCTAGACTGAAGAGTTTCAATACAATTTGTGTTAACGAAGATACCTCAAGATAATACTATCTTGGGCTCCTCTGCGTATTATTCTTCATATTCTTTTTTCAATCTCAGGTTTATAACACAAATTGTATTGAAAACAAATATTAGAAAGTCATAAGCAAAATAGTAATCATGTCACCCATTTATTAAATTGAATCCAACAGTTCATAAAGTTACACGACTTGCAGAATATGTTTCTCTCACAACCAAACACAATACGACTGATATAAAATGCAAAATGTGGATACGATAAAAGGCAAAGATAAACATATGAAAGCTTCAAGTGAAAAGCTACTGGAGGAAGCATAATATTTTTTCATATGGCTTTTAAGTTATTTTTCGGCAAAATCCTTTAATACATATTAACGGCTTTTGCCGAAAAATAACTTGGCTAAGCACTTGTTATTCAATGTTGAGCATTTTATGTCACTTGCTCAAAAGGAAATTTAAAATGAGCGAAAAGATTGAAAGTGATGTCATATATATGAATTGTGATGTACTTAGGCAGTTATAACAGCCTAAGGAGAGAGAACCAGATAAGAATAACAGTAGGGTGCGTTCCCTGACTTTTTCTTACGCCACAAGATATTCCGAGTTTCACTGAGGACACGGTAGTTCCGCGTCGAGGCAGACTTTATTATTGCACCTCTTTATTACGTTATGACAACTGAGTCGTCACAATATTCGCAACTCCACGTAAACAGATTGAAACATGAATTTATAAAGCGTCGAGAGGAAAAACTATCAAGTTTACGAGACGAGTCCCAGTTGTTTGTTCGATACGGATGAATAATTCAGTCTTTATCTCGACTTTACTTTGTTTGCTGAGAGCGGACTCTCGTGAACTACATCTTTGCTTTGAGGAGGCGGATATTGTGCGGTTTTCGCTTTTCACTTCATATAATGAACTCTTGCTGAAGGAGTAAGTATTGTGTGTGTTCTACATGAACTTTCATATATGTCACATTTTAAATTAAGAGCTCTTGAGAGATTAATAAATGTGTAATGTTTTTAATATGTTTAAAAGGATTATTTCTTACCGTAAATTATCTTTATAACTCATAGCTTCAAATGAACAATTCACAAACCACTCTCCAAACTAGTTCATACAAGCTATGATATTTGCATTATGTATTACTAGCTGTCGCCCTCAACTCCGTCCGTGCGGTACTAAAAAAGAATTTAATTAGTAGCCTATGTATTTTTCCAGACTGTTATATGTATATGTGCGTGCCATAGGTACATATGTGCTCAATTTCGGCGATCTCCACTAAGCCTTCTGGAGATACTTCAAACATTCATCCATCATAACTTTCACATTTATAATATTAGTAAGATGTGAATGAGTTGTATTATACAATACGTTTGTATATTTATTAAGAAATATTTGAGATCCATATGAAGTCATATAAACGGATCCATTTCGCTGCAGTAAAAACGATCGCGTCCTGTAACAACTCTGAACTAGCAAAATCGCAATTCAACTATACACTGTCGTCAAGGGATCGCAAATAATTGCAGGAATAAATAAGATTTTATTTTGGTATACGTGCAGTAGCAATGACAGTAGGAACTATATGACCTACGTTATAAAAGTAAGCAGAATAGTTAGCGAGCCCCGGGTACCGGTTCTCGGTTCCCGAGTGCGGGGCGTCGAGTCCCGGGTCCCGAGGCGCGGCACATCATTCTGCAGCGCTTTTTGTGCGGGAACATTTATTGTTTTAACGGTGCAACCCGCTCATATTTCTCCCGTTTCTTTGTTACGTTTTTTATTTATTATCACATTGGCGCAGCGCAGCGGTCGCATGAATAAATTTACATCAAGTATACAACCGATCGTTACCAACCTATATATTGTATAATGTTAAAATGTTTCCTTAAGCTATTAAATTATTTAAACTTTTAATTATATCTAAGATTTGATAATGTTCGAAATGTATATTTATCAGAGATGCGGAATGGGGGTTTACTGAGTCAAGTTCTTCACAACTCTGTTTTTGCTCAGGAAGAATATCTTTTGAAGAATTAGCCCGTACAACTAATACCTGTGACAGGGTAATAAGCAAGAGACAACAGCATGGCCTGTGTCTAGTATACATTTGATGAGTCAACGTGTACCGGAAGAAGAAAACTCAAAAGCTAAATTTAAATAAGAAAAGTGAGGAGAGGAGAGCGAGCAGCGAGCAAGCTTATGTATAAATAACAATGAGAAGCGAATGCTCGTAACTTCCTTTAGTGCCGGTAATGAAACAATTAGAGTGACGTCACAGCGCGGGCCGGCCGAGCCCGCCCGCCCGCTCACTTGCGTTCATTTTATTGTCATTAAGTCGCTATAGATGTTTCCGAGTTTAGTTAAAGAGCACTTTTATGTCGCAATTCCTTTTATATACAGTTAAATGCAAATCTTACAACTTTTCATTGAAAATCTGTCAAGCATTTGGCTTTAATTTATTTCTACATATAACTGTTAATACTAAAACTTATATTGTGATAGCAAAATTTAAGGACGTGGCGTTGAGCTTAGATTTCTCATCAGAAATCAATTTTGTGGAGTCAGTAAGCGTAAGGTAAACAAAAAGAAAATGCCTTAAGGTTCTCATGTTGTGCAGCACTGCATATTTCCAGAGACAATGTGAAACTTTCAGAAAAAATGTAACTACAAAGTATGCAGACCGAAGACATATACAGAGTTCACTTGATGGGAATGCTGAACACTAACACTAAACACTGAAAGCTGTACGCTGAAGGCTGAAGGCGAGCAGCGTCGGTGGCGACGATAAGAAAGCTTTATTTATAAATAACAATAACATCGCGCTCGTAACTTCCCTCAGCGCCGGCAATGAAACAATTAGAGCGACGTCGCACTGCTCCCGCTCCCGCCCCCGCTCCCGCACCCGCCCCGCACTGTTCTCTCTGCCTCTTATTTCTGTGTCATAGAATAAAACAACCCAAAAGTAATGTAGCCTAATACAATTATTACACTTCATATTGTTAGAAAATGTATTTATATATAATAGAAGATCTTAAGTATTTTTTTCCAGAAATGAAAAATTCAAACTTGACATCCCAAATGTTTTTTTATGTTTAGTCGTATCTAAAGAGTTAATAAATATTTGGATAACTTCATATGACGACATAAAAGTTTTTCATTATTGAGACGTAAATAAAAGGTATATTATTATAAGCATATGCTCGGTGAAGCAGATCTTAAATGTTACGGTTCCGCATATCATATTATACCTTTTGTCCTGTCTGTTGCAACACTACTCTCTGACACGCTCGTTGTTGTTTGTCGCCTCTGAAACAGGAAGTAATAGCGTCTTTATTTTAAATCCCATCCGAATGTAGAGTGGTTCATTTAAATTCCGGATAAATTACTTAGTGGTCTGAATTTATCCGGCGCCGATAATACGAAGAAAAGCTTATTTTGTTAAGAATACTAATTATACATTACTGTATTCAGGGAACTTAATGATTAATACAGTTCTATGGCTTTCTTAGTATTGATTTTAGAAAAATATATATTTGAAATTATGTCTTTCGTTTTATAACTAAAATTTAGTTACTGATAGTAGTCTCGGGATCTAAAGAAAGTTTTCACACCAATAACTTATTTACTATTACAAGCAGAATTTTTAATTTAACTATTCCAAAGCCCCTATCCACAACTTTCGATGTCGAACAAAATTTGGAAGTGAAATTAAAAAAGTTAGTGTTCGGTTTTCTGGCTTCCGACTGATCATGACGAAGGCAAATGTAACAGGCGTAAGCTCTGATCTAACAACATGTCGACGAAGGGAAAATAATTTCGTTTTACAAATTATTGTTGACGAATAATTCTGTTAAAATTATAAACTCGTTTTTAAGCTGGCGAAAATTAATTGTTAGTAATTATTATAATTTGTTAAGTTCTCGATAACGCTCAATTCCGTTTAGGTCCAAAGGTACGGAAGTTATTAAGTATAGTAGTGCTAACTTAGTTTAACTTTTGCAAAGACAATTTGAAAATTTTATTTAATGAGGGGTGGACATTTTACAGCATAAGTATTTTTTTATCTGTCGTAGTGTATCCAATAATTATAAAGTTAGCTTAATGGTTAGTCTGTGTTGCAGGTTAACAATGCCGCGTTAGCTGTTACCGTCGAGTCCTAGTCTCCGTCGTGTCACAAGGGAGCCAGTTCTTTGTCCTCTTCGTAACAACGTAGAAACTCATCGCATATTAATACGATGCCGCATCGACTACAATACTCCGCTCTAGCTAGTGTTTAATTACAATTTTCGGGTGTACAACAGCATAATTAAAAAAAGGTAATTTGCTTAGCGCTTCTTTGTGATCGATTTTACTCTATTTACATATTATGTAACTCTAGACAATAAGCTGCGACACGTGATAATGATTGATTTATCTTCTGAATTAATGAAGTAGGAACCCTTTTGTATTATCACCTAACATAAAATAATGTAGGAATAATAAAATTCTCTACCATTACCTTACTAAAGCCGCAAAAACAATCAGTTGGTCTGACAGAGCGAACGGGGTGTGCAAGGAGTGCGGGGCTTGTGTAGTTTTCTTTACAATTGCTTTGCGGCGATTTTCCTTTACTACGTAAGACTGTCATTAATTACAATTGTGGTCATTAGAAGTACAGCTTAGAGCATGTTAAACAACTCAATCTTATCCAAAATGTTTTACAGCTAGTAAACCGAGTTAAACTTTAACGATTTAATATACTATAATGCTAATCAGTGATGTAATTGGGACTTCCAAGATACTTTTATGGGCTGGCCATTTAGCTATTGCGCAGTCAGTGAATATTCTAATATGAGACATTAGGAAGCCCTGTGCGCTACACTGCAGTACGTTGGACTGGGCTCGTAATCAAGCGCGACACAATGGATGGCATTAATTACACTGGCAAAGTTCGCTGTGCGCGACTGTACGCCCTCGCTCTTGTTTAAGGTAAAAAGTTAGCGATATATGAGCTTTGTCGTGACAACTTGAAACACCTCGCCTGGTCTTATATGAATCAGGTACGTTAAGGAATTACACCTAAATTAACTAACTTTTTATACATTTATGTATATATGTTAAAGTACTAATGACGGCTAGTTATATACATACATGCGAATTACAACTTTCTTTATTAACATTCACGTCAATTTACGCTGAATATAAAAAGAAGCGAATTCATTGTCCAAATCCTAAATAAAAGCTTAGAAATAACGTTACAAACAAAATAGTAAAATTGAAAACTTATTCAATTAACATGTCAAAGGATGAATTTATCTTTAATGATTCATCATCGCGTGCGCATCGCCATTAGAGCAAAGTCTTTCCGCAGCCACGTTATTATCGCCACAAGCGAAGCAACGCGTTTGTAGCTTGTCTAATACGACTGAGCCAAAGCTTAATGGCCGCCAATTTACTTTAAAAATCTAATGTTTGTTATTTATTTAATATCGAAGTACTTTGTAAAGTTTTATACATACAATAATTCGATCTTTTGCGATAAAATTTAAAACAAACTTAAATTTTTAAAGCTAATTTGACTTATTCTCTTTTAGCTTAACGTCCAAAAATGTAATATACAAACGAAACAGAAAGGGTGAATATAATTTGGAAAAACTTTCCACTCCTACGTTCCACTGAAATAATGAGTTAAAAGTTCCAAGACGATTTGGAGCTTGCAAGAGCTTTTAATACTCGAATACTTCATTTTTTGCAGAATATTTTTTCATTTTAAGCGCTTATCTTTCTTAAAATGTTATTGATTACTTCTTAATTTATTTTCATCATATTTACAAGGTCATGCGTGTTTGGGATGAGATCGTCTCCTCTCATGCTTCGTATTTTATTTCCATAGTTCGTGAGAAAAGTAATATCTTTGTAAAGAGTTTTTATAAGGATTCATTTATTTTTTATTTTTGCTTATTAAACCTTTCGCATAATGTTAGCCACACACACGTGGTATATACAGTATATAAGTGTACGTGGATTTCATTGTTATTGCACATTGATAATAACATTAACGCCGTATTCTGTGCAAAAGTTGATCGCATTGTTCGCGCAAGTTTGCAGTCATACTTTACTGTAGTGCGGAGCCGCGTCTCGGGAATTTTTCAATTTCTTTCTTACCACAAAATGAAAACTCGCTGCATATTAATTTGACTCGACACAGGGAATGGTTCCAATTTACTTTTTAAATCCCCTTATTCTTTCACTGACTTGTTTTATTATGCTACGGTAGAAAATTATTTTTATATATCTTTAATGGAATAAGTACCTAAATGTACAATCAAAATATATCTTATAACACAAAAATCACATTGTATTAAGTACTAGCTATTGCCCGCGACTTCGTCCTCGTTAAGTGGTGCTTTTGGGTATCATTTATAAGTATTTAAAATGATCAGGCGTCACGTCTGACTTCATGAGTCTGCCTGTTCGTATTAGCATACTAACGCATACATATTTAAGCTTCGAACTTTAAATATGACGATACTACTATACTACTTTCCATCCCCTTTCAGGCGCTTACAACCCTTTTTTCACATTAAAAAGTAGCTTATATCTTTTCTGAGGCTCTACGCTATCTATGTACCAAATTTCGTTGAAATCGGTTCAGTAGTTTTGGAGTGAAAGCGAGACAGACAGACAGACTACCGACCGAGTTACTTTCGCATTTAAAACAGTAGCAAGGATTTATAAAATCAGTAACGCGTTTTATTTCATTTTGGTGAAAATTATTTTCTTTGAAATTCAAATAAAACTTTTCAAGAAATATGCCTTACAAAGTGGTCATTCCACAGTGCAGGTCGTGCTTTTCTTGTCATGACCTATGATTTATTCACACTTGTTCCTTTCATGTTAGCTAACACCACAATTAACTTGTAACGAAACTAACAATTATGCGCCAAAGCCCATTACTTATTGCTATCGGTGAAAGCAAATAGAAAGAGCATCCTAGAGGGCGCACGCGGCGCGATCGCGTGCGCCGACACTGCCCCCTATCGCACCATCTCTTACAACCTTACTGCCATCTATCTTTACGAACTGCACTCGCCATGTTCTATGATAAAATACCTGTTTACAGATACAACAATTTAAGGCGGAGTAAATTTACACAACACGTAAACACAATACTTAAAGGATTAATCAATGTTACAGAGCCATGTTTTTATATTCGCTACTTTTAGTAACAGAAAATTTATACAAATCAAATTTACCCTTAACGAGTTTGGTATGTTCGCGTCAATTTAAAACTTTTGTATCTGACATAGACTGTTAGACCTTTAGCGAGAAGTTTCATCATAATATTAACTTTCTATTGAAGTCTACAGTTCGCAAGCCTATTTTACAAAGAGGAATTATATCACAAAACTTACGAATGACTTTTAGAAATTGTTTTATTTAGTACATTTACGGTATTATTGTTAATATAATAATTGTGTTAGCAATGTTAAGTTATAGTAGAGTAGAGTTGTTGGAAGCAAAAACTCAGAAGCAGTTGTTAAATTGGCGAGTCACCTTACTCGTTTATTCAAATTGTTAGTAGTCAAATTTTAAATTAGCTGAAAAATTCCAATGATGCATTGTCAGGTGCATCTTTCATAGAAAGCCATAGCATGACTGTATAATAAGTACATACCCGCCGATTGATTACGCACCTCGGGAAGTCGAGTACGCTTGTTCTTCTCGAGCTAATACAAAACCTAAACCGCAGTATTTTGTTTATTCGAACTATGTGAATAACTTATTATTTTCGTATACTTTGAATAAACTTAAAACGCTAGAATTCTAAGTTTTAATTACAAACGAAACAACCGTAGCGCGAGAACAAGCGTTCTTTTAAAACTACAATTAATTTTAGCTATTGTCCGGCGCGGACGCCAGCAATAACGTGGAGACAGCTTTTTTATTCTTTGTTCGAAACTCTTTTAACTGTTTGCTATTTTGTTTAAATTGATAACGAAGTTTGTTCCTCTGTTTTGTAAGTTTACACTTGAAATTAATATTGACCTTAATAAGACTTTGCGATCAACCGTTTGGAGGTGTCTTACTAGTATTGGTAAGTAATGATATAAACTCACCTTAGCACAGGTGGTTTAAAATATGCCTTTTCTTGATACCACGACAAGGCCACCATGGCGGTGCACAACCGCTCCAATCGACTGTCGGAATACGACTGACTCGGCTGCCACGAGAAGTACCAAGAAGTAGTCAATGCACCACATCTCTCCCTTTCAATACATTTTGATTTAAATTAAATTGGCAATTATAAATTATAATGATAATACCTAGATACATGCAGCTAGTCATATACTTTGTGTTTATATATACCTGCTGAAGTACGCATAAGACAGAACCAAGGCGGAAGTAAATACACCACACTTATAATATACTTATAAAAAAACGAAAAACGTTACGTTTTATTTTTATTTATTTGTCAAATCCATTACAATACCAATTGCAAGTAAATATGGCGTATATTTACGGCACAATAGCGTGCTGGTGATAATTAGCAGAGCGCGGTCGCGAGCTGCCAACACACTGTTCATACCCCGACTCCGGCTGTCTAACGAGCAGCTCAAATTTCACGCCACCGTCTAAATGTTTCCGCAACGCGCTGATCCGCTAAGTGTTTTTGCGGTGCAGCAACATGCGAGCCTGATTGAAAACTAATTTAATTTGAGACACCTTTTTTGCTGAACTGCTTGCTTTTTCGCGTTATGAATAGGTCTTGTCTGGAGCTTGGATTATATCTATAAGCTATAATTACGTCGTTCTGTTGAATAGATAACTACATTATAAGACAATCAAGAATTAGCTGATAAAATCATGTTATATGTAATTTTTGGCTGATAATAATATCCTTGTGTTTTATTAAAAAATCCTAATGTCCGAGCGCTTGTCTCAGCAAACTTTTTGAACAATCTAATCCAGAAAGAACTCAACAGTATAAATTATAGCAACTTTCAATCTCCTCGCTGAAGAAGAGAACAAATTATAAAGCCGAAGTCGATTTAAGACTCATACCTAAAATATATTCCGCAACTTTTCGAGGCCTTTGAAACTTTCCTGTTATTTGATATTGAGTTAACGCTATTTTTGTATACTTTCAATATATTTACAAATCTTTGTAATTATTTTTAATTTGTAATTTAAGGATCTTCGTACACTGACTTATTCTAATCAGAAACAAGTCATCACCTATACTACAAATTTCTGACAATAAAAATCAAGAGTATAATTGTAATTTGTGAAGTTATAGTTTTTTGTTTGTGTTAATAATCAAGTCATCGTCATCATCACACTCACTTTAAATCCCCACTAAAGGGCTAGGCTCCTACCCTAAGTTAGGGGTGACTACGCCTTATTCAACCACGCTTGCCCTGTGCGTCTTGGTTGACTTCACACGCATTTTTTTTAATTTCTTCTCCGATATGTGCAGGTTTCATCACGATGTTTACCTTCGCCGTAAAAAAAGTCGGGTAAATGTACATATGAAATTCGAAAATCGCAAACAGCATTGGTACATGGCGGGATTCGAACCCAGGAACTGCAGATTACAAGTCAAGAGCTTAACCCCTGAGCCGCCGACGCTCTGATCAATTATTTTCTACCAAATAATTAAGCGTATAGTTTAATTTAGTTACGATTGTACAACACGCACCAAGTACACCAAGCACCCCCATTGTTGTCTAATTCGTGAACTTCATTTTAATTTTAATGATCGCCGGTCGCTGAGCAGCGCGCCGTGTCTAACAAAGTTTGTTGTTTGTTAAACACAACTCATCTTTTGTTACCAATTCCCATGAAATTCATTTACACAATACTAGATATTTATGTTTTAAAGCTTCTAAAATACCAATAGTATTTTCTAGGCAGAACTGTTTGTAACCTACGTAAAATTGCAGTCGCGAAATCCATGTGCATACTTTGATTATTGATCGACAATTATTGATTACAGACAACAAATATCATTATAAGAATAAATATTCAGAACATGAAAATCATCACCTCGCACTAAAATTGAACAACGTTTTAAGACATTTCACAATTATCACTTAAACTGAGTATTTAATTTAAAAAGCCGCAGAGCGCGGGTGCTTTACTCCTTCATATGATATTTATAGTCGATACTAGAATTAAGATGTTTCAATTTTTTATTTTTGCACTCATGGGTTATAATTTATTTTGAAAAAGTCTTGAAGTCAAAATGTTTTTATATCATACTCTTGTGTAATAAGATAACAATACGAAATAGACTCAATGATACATACTTTCGCCTGGATATCCTTCGTAGCGCTGCTATCGTGGTATGTTACATGACAGATACAGTTACAGTACAGTAAGTATCTAATGATACTTTTTTGACATATACACTTGGCGCTAGTAAGCTTCCACAAAATTTAGCTTCACTTACAACAGTCAGTTAATATACATGTCAAACTTTCGTGGTTTTTACTATTATAATGTTCGTAAGAAACGGTATTTTTACCACGATCACGTTTTTCGAGTTCCCCGTATTTGGGCCCAGTTGCATGCGCCATGTTCACGGGCTGACTGGTTT
Organism: Papilio bianor; assembly: GCA_011763625.2. Lineage (NCBI taxonomy): Eukaryota > Metazoa > Arthropoda > Insecta > Lepidoptera > Papilionidae > Papilio > Papilio bianor. The sequence continues at coordinate 11,132,932 of JAAOEG020000001.1, forward strand.
GAAACGGTAGTGCGAAAAAAATATTATAAGCAGCGGTATCAGTCTACCTTCCTTTTGATACGGAAACCACTACTATTGTGCGCGTTTCCACTGTTACACAAGTCCGCACTGGATGTTGTTATTTTCCGACAAACACACTCACGGTGTCCTCATTTGTGTACGTACTCGAAGTCAGCTGTTGTCCATTTTTGTTGTACTGATGGATCACTGGGTTCCAGGTACTCGACAATTTAAACCCGTCTTCGAGATTGAAATTTTCGCACTGGGTTAGTAATTTTAATCGCTCCTTTTACCAATCTTGGTTTGTGGTGACGTTCGTTTGAAAGTACCTGAGGACTATTAAGTTTTATCCAATGATTGGTGGAGGGATCCAGAAGGTGTTCAGCTATGACTGACTTTTGATCATGGTTGTTTTTGATAGCTCGAATATATTATTTTATGCGGCTCGTGATGGTGCATTCGGTTTGTACTAGTTGCCGCAGATGCAGTTAGTTTGTAGACACCTAGTATTTCAAACCATTACCACCTCACACTGCCACATATTACCTTGCAAAACAGTCCATTCGTACTGCAACTTTCAGTGGCTCATAAGACGTCTTACGTGAAGGATTCTCGTCACCTCCTAGAAATCTTAAAAGACACCAGTGGTAAAGCAGATGAGACCATGCACAGTTTCGACGTTGATTCTCTTTTCACCAAGATCCCGATTAAAGACAGCTCAGCGTTGCGACCTGCTTACGAGTTATTTTCTGTAC
>JAAOEG020000001.1:11215659-11226248 GCA_011763625.2 Papilio bianor
AAAAAAAAAAAATCTTATCAGAAACATTTCATCAGATATATACCTTAACAACAGTAAGTCCGGAGCCCCGCCCGCCAGATCGCTGCCGCCCGCCGCGGTCACCTATCGCCAAAAGTTACACAAAACTAACGATACGCAGCGAACAGTTGACGGATCTCTATTACGGCTCCTAAATCACTTTTATTACGCACATTAATATTTCCTGAAACAACACTTTATTATGACTTAATATATAAAACGGCAGCCTTCGGTGCGGTCGAAGTAATACTTAAATGTGTAGATATGTAATTTATGTGTTCTGAAATATATTATTGAGAACTGGCATTGTAGAGACACGCATAGAAACGGGTTTTTAAGATAGACTTTCACGCCACAAGTTACTACTGCAAAAACTCCATATACAGCAATGTAATACGTACATTTGCACGTACCTATGATTACATTTCCACATATCATTTGAATCAAAACATGTTTCAGTTGTACGCGTGTTATTATTATTGCGTTCTCTTTGTATAATTATCTAATTACATTACGTTCCCAAGAAAAGGAAGCATATTATTTAAAATGCCTGCTAATTAAAAAGAATATCTAAATATTTTTAAGGGAAAACATCACCTGTATAGAACTATGTATCAAAAATATCTCTATTTAAATCATTGATATTAGAATCAAGGTTTTTACAGCATTTGTTTTTGTTATTATGTTTCCAATACAACTTTCATAACAACGGTTTTATTTGGGCAACTTTATATAAAGTTAGACGGTAAATGAGCTCGCAACATTCTGTTATATTAAGGACCGTAAAAAATAAATTGTATACATCTTCAACAAAAAAGACCATTTACATAAAAAAGAACAATTACACGTATAAATTACAAAGAATTCTAGTATCATGTTATTTACGTGTTCATTAACATAAAAAGACAATACGGACCCTAGACATTTATATTGTTTCCTTGGAGCAAATTACATGTTGCTATATCCAATGTACACATACGTGTCGTACTTCTAACAACATTTATTATTTTTTTTGATAAATAACGCAGTTTGTCGGTACATTACTTATAAATACAATTTACCAATAATAATAATAAGAATATTTATTTAAATCAGACTACAAAAATCTATAGATATTTTAAGGCTAGCATAGGCTTAAAACCAAACTTGGTCATGACAATTAATAAATAAACAAATCGAGATGTGGTAACTCAGCGATGCCAGCATGCGCTAGCTTACATGTAAGTGTATCCAGCGAGATAACATCGCCATCTAACCTATCCATCAAAGCTCTCAGGATGCTGCTGGGGCTGTCGTGCACTCAACGTAGTAGGAAGGCGCAGCGCTTTCTCAATATGGCATCGAAGCTATCTAAATGAAGAATCGATAACTTAAATAAAATGTTATTGTAAATGGTTGGATTATAAATGAAACCGTTGGCTTGTGGTTTTCCAATAACGACTTAGGGTACTTCATGAAGCGAGTATATCTCTTTCTCAAAGGCCGGCAACGCATCTGCAGTTCCTCTAATGTTGCGGATGTCCATGGGCGACGAGGAGCACCTCGGTGTTCCCGCCGTTTGCACCCTGCTCTTGTAAAAAATATCACTTAGATTCCAACTATTTCATTAATGGTCTGGCGTTGCCTATTTAATATCTTTGTACAAAGATTATATAGTTAGATTAAAATGAATTTATCAACAGAGGTTCAAAGAAAAAATCTACGTTACGATACAATTTTCGTGGTGTAAGACATCGCTTCGCAACACAAACAGGAACCAAATTAGCCTTCGCCGTCTCACTCGCTACATAATCGCATCGGATCACACGCGTGCTCAATTTAAACATGAATTTTTTAAAATTATTACAAGCGTTATACTTTTTAGAATTGCTTACTGTTATTTACGGGCCATGAAGTTCCATCTTAATATTAGTCTGTCTTAATAGCTGTCACAATGACATTGTGTACTTTGATAGTAGAGTAAGTAGTAAAGTAGTAGATTAAGTTTGGTAGTTCTGCCTTTCGTTCGATGTATAGGATGCGGCTCCAAGACGTAGCGGCTGGCATTGTAACAACATACTGATGAAGAATCTGCTTCATAATAACACAATTCGAGTTGTTTATCGTTCAGTCAGAGTTAACATTGTCCCCTGGCGTAAACTTAGTTTGTTACGCAGATGACACCCTTGTTACAGCTAAGGGAAGAAACTTTGATGATATGGTCCGTCTTGTGTCCATATCTGTGGAGCAGGTGGTTAGCAAAATAAAATCTATGGGTACCAGCGTGCTGTTAAATAAGTCGGAAGCTATGTGTTTTAACGGACCCCGGAGAGCGCCGCCGTCGTGGATCCTTTGTCGGTGTCGGCAATTCTCGTATAGAGGTTAGGTACATCTATATTGAGGTATCTCGGATATCTTATCACTAACAACTGCTGGACCTTTCAGGAGCACTCCGTTCAATTAGCCCCTCGATTAATGTACGGTAGCTGCATTGAGGAGACTATTTCCCAACTTGGAAGGGCAGGAAGCCGCCGTCTTTATCTGGGGGTTCTACGATTTACGGCTTTAATGATGATAATGATGCACCTGTTTGGACAAGGACCTGAATCATCGCTCATCTTATGCGACCCCAAAGGCTTATGTCCATTGCAAAGATACGTGACTACCTTACGATTTAAGGTGGAAGGAAACGCTAGCTCACCATAGATAAGGCTTTTGGACAGTTGAGGCTATTTGACCGTTTTTATCTGATTGGCTGACATTGCTCACTGACCTTTCATTTGGTACAGATTCTGTCGGGACATGGGTGCTTTGACAAATGATTTTGTCATGTAGCCAGGAGGGAGCCAATAACAATTTACCATCGTTGCGGTTACAAGGTGGACAAACCTCAACACACACTTGTAGAATGTGAAGAGTGGGTTGCACTGCCCCGCGACCTATGTGATGTTTTAGTTAAGAAGATGGTTATGAGACAAAAGTCGTGGAGCACCGGTGTTGCCTGCGAAGAAGTAATGTAGCAAACAGATGCTGCGCGGATCGGGTCGGGGAGAGCTATAGCTACCTAACATAGCGGTTATTGGAGTGTTTGCTAGGACTCTTACAGAGTTGATGCCATCAGGATCAAGGTAGTCTGTGAGAGCATTCCCGTGTTTCTGGCATAAGGAAGAAGAAGGTCATTGTGGGGTTTTAGAGGGTGCAAGCCCAACAAAACCACCCTCGTATAAGCAAGGGTGACATGTTAGCGTTAGCATTTCTTCACGTTAAATTAAAGAGTTAACATTGTCAGTGTAACTAAGACTACTATTTGAGTTGTCTTTAGATATATTGTAAAATTAAATATAATTTTAATACACGTAGTGACTCATATTGTACTGTTAATAAGTTGTTTTTAAGAAAACTAAATCGCACGTTCTCGTCTTATTCACCGCAGATGTAAGAAAACTTTAAGCTCCGTCTTTAAATATTAACTTTTTTACTTCGGAAACTTTCAGGTTATTCCATTTTTATATTTAGTTGTTGCCGCTTTCGTAAGTTATATTGAATACTCTCGCAGACTTTCTTTTCAACTTATAATACCATTCTGAGCCTCACCACTCAGAACGTCTACGTTTTCATTATAATTTCATACGAAAAGAAAAAAACTTATATTTCTTGTATCCTCCACTTTAGTCGCAAAATCTTGAAATTAAACACGACAAAAAAATCAATTAAAATCCTTCTAATAAATATATCTATGTAGGTTACTCTACCATACGCAAAGCTATGGCCTGGATTTCCTAAGTGGTATGTAATACGTGGAATATACTCTACCCGGTCCGCTTAGTGGCCAATTAAAGACTCTGAGTGCCACAATTAATAACAATAGTAGGAGAAAAAGTGAACATGTTTTTCTTTTAATAACCTCAGCTGATTTGCCATAAGTAGTCAATGCTAATGGATTGTCATGACGACGTAACTATATTAGCCACACCATCTAGTAAAATAAACTCTCTAACGTTACGTCTTAAAATAATTCGATGTAATGATAACAATTGCAGCAGACATCTGTTCGTTTTATGCAAATCCAATTTCACATTGATTCATCCGTTTTGAACTTGTACCATTATACATTCATCGGCGAACAGTTCCGGACTTCCCGCGGGAACTGACTGCCAGCGGTAACGACAATATACAATCTAACTGTATTTTATTTTCTGTATAAACTTCTCTTCTTATTTAATCCTAAAAATATATATCATAATGTATTTGAAAGTACCAAGCTTCTAACCTCATGCCTCCTGTTATTTGACAGGGTAATTAGTCACCATGTTATTACACAAAAATGACTATATCACTACGTTATGAGTTTCACTGTCATGTTTGTCCACACGCGACGTAATACGATATTAATCAAATTTTATGATAATATTCTACTTTATTAAATGTTTACAAGAGCGATATTTGTATAATTCGGTTTGTTTTTTTTTCTTGCTTGACTTCCTCACTGACAGATGTTTTTTTTTTGTAGAGGAAAAATCCCTTGGGGCATCCTCAGACATGGCGGCTAAATGTCCAATGTGTGGGCTCAGGGTCATTGATGCTCACCTATCCTATCATGAGACCCATACCGATTAAAATAACACTCTCTATGGCCTTTTGTACCCCCACGGAACTATCGAGAAGTATTACTTCGTAAGAGTGGTTTCAGCAATTATGCTTTTCCGACTGACAGATGGTTAATGAAACTGTGTGTGTCTGTTTTTTTTGTGACTGGATAGTCACTGTTTGCCTTGAAGAGGCATTTACAGCTTCACCGGGCTCAGGTGACCAAGCGCAGCAAGCGCGCAAGCGTAACATAAGCACCTTGGACTATCTTAAATTGGAGTATATAGTAATCAATTAATTTTTCCAGATTCTTTTCTTAATTATAAATCTGGATATATTGCTGTATACGGTTGATGTCTAAATAGTTTATATGACATATTTGTAGGTGTGTATGCGTTGCAGACGTATGTATTCGATTCATTCGAGGTCCGTTCGGGTTCACCCCGGCTTGTCGAGCCTCCCGTTTCCTTTCCAGATGATTAATGGTATTGGATTACTTCGTATATTTGATGCTCAAGGAAATGTTGGATGACGTCATAAATCTCTTTTATATACCCTCAATAATTATTTGCCTGTTTTGAATTAAGATCAGACATCAATATATTATAGAATCAATTTAAATTATCTAGTAAATTATCAAAAAGGTTAATATGTATGACATTAATTTGAAAGATTATATCAAAAGACAATGGTAATGTAATGTAATAAGAAATAACTTTTCTAAGTTAGCCAAAGTGAGACAAACAAAGAATAACTTTACATCTTACTGCTAATAAATGTATCTATTTACATAAAAAGCAACTTGAACGAAATTGCTACACTATTTCTTTGTTGAAAATTACCTGCAATGTAAGTAAACTGAAATAACACGTCTTCTCATCGAAAAAAATATATTCAGCAATTTTGTCACCCCTTGACCGTAATTTCCTTAGTTTATACGTAGCTAACTGGACTTAATTTTTTTTTGGCTATTCAATATTATAGGATAATGAACACTTAACTAATAAATTGTATGCATTACGCCCGAAATAATCTAATTCCTTATTTGTATAATTTAAATAATAATTGTGAATAAGTAAATTTAAGTTATTACACGTTTGCGTCTGCGACGCGCCTAACGCACATTTGATAGGCATTCAATTAAGCAATGACAGAATTGAAAACGGAATTCATTTGCTGTCGGGCTTGTAATTACGTGCGCGAGTGTACCTCTGTATGAGTACAGTACAGTGCCGCACACATGTCGCTGCCTACAGTTGTAAAGATCAATGTTTTGGTACAGCTTAAATGTGTTGTTACAACAAATACATTACTTTTATAAACAGCGTAATATTTTGACGTCTGTTTCCAGCAAATGGATCGTTACATTACTGGCATCATGAAATAACTCGCACGCAGGTGTATTGTTGACACGTATAACACGATGACATCGAACATTTGAACCACTAAATGGCCTATAAAACATAGCTATAAATAATTTAAATGGCGGACAAAAATATGGATCCCCTAGTTAATCTTACTAATATCATAAATGCTAAAGTTTACATGGACAGATGGATGCATGTTAGAGCTAGTCGCCTAAACTGCTGAACGGATCTCTATCAAATTTGGCATAGATGTAGAAGCTAATCTGGAAGGCACACATAGGCTACTTTTAATCCCGGAAATATAATAGTTACGGTTACCATAGAATACATTAATTTTGTTTATTAATATTTACTCAATAATTCTGCATATCCTATTAAATTTTACTACAGATAAGAAAACAAAGTCTGGAGTAATACATGGGAGATGGTTCATCCCCGATAAATGTCAGGTTCCATTGTATGCGTAGTTTTTTGTTATATACTCGATAATTCCCCAACGGTTCAACATATCGTACTGAATTTTAGCTCAGGTATAGAAGACAGTCTAGAATAACACGTGGGATGCTAAGTTTTATCTTAATTCTGCACGGACGATCTCGCGGTGACAGCCAGTTTTTTTATATAATAAAACATTAAAAATCTAACAATAAGTTTAAAGCGGCGAGTAAGGCGAACATATGTATGCATGTGTCTTCTTTAAGTAGAACGAGATTAAAAACGTTGTTGCATTAAGTTGTAAATCCACAGAGTCGCTCGTTAGTTTGAAATATCGTCGCTTGAATGTCGTGAGATCGTCCCTCCCCTTCCCCATGTCGCCTGTCCTATGTCGACACAAACTTACTGCTATTTATCGTCAGCCAAGTTCTTGTTGTCCCTCCATATCTTGTCTTTCTTTGCTCCAACGTGTCTTCCTGTTGCAGTAACACGTGCACTGCAACCCACTCGTGTGTTGTGTTTACAAGAGATATTTATGTGTCCGTACAATTTTTTTACGTCAGAAATTGAAAAGTAAACATTAGCGTAACTTTATATGATACTTGTTCCGAAATACATCCTAATATTTTTTTAAATATAAAATATGACGTTATAAAAACTAAAGTAAAAATTAGATAAAAAAATATAAGACTTTTTAAGTCTTAACGGGTCAAGCAACAAGGACATGATAACTTATAAATTAATACATTATTTAAAATATTTTAATATTTATTGTAATTCTCATTAAATATCGTTTTACCAATTACATTGAAATTATGTCCAAATGTTTGATACATTCAAATGAACATTTACAAATAGTTTTAACATAGTAAAATAAATTTGGCCAATGTCGAACAAAACTGTGTTTATATACATAAACATCTATGCGAGCGTGAATGCGATAACACGGACTACAGAGTGGAACATTTAACCTTCAGTTTCCCCGATTCGTGGTTCAGGCGTACCTACCGTTGACGTCGCGGCATCGTGTCGGAAGCGCAAGGTGAGACGGGCCTGCACACTTCATTAATTATGCAACGAAGAAAGCATAATAAAGTTAGACGCTTCCTTTGTTTACACAAAAGCGAAAGATATAAAGTTGTGAGGCGTTAAATAATCTGATTAAATACTTTGTTACGCTGCCTTTGAATAAAGTGTTTTATGTAAAGTACGAATTAACATAAACTGTTGAAGAATAAACAAAATTAAAGAAGCAAGCAATAAGCGAAACAGACTTGTGGATAATTCGCGAGGCCTTGTTAGCTTTTAGTTAGCCTGGCTTAGCAAAGCATATTCCCACTGATATGTATTTAATATGTTACACCATAATACGTCAAAAACAAAAGTATCTTAACAGTTTTCGTCTTGTAAGTAATGTATTTATGTAGGGCGATATAAGACATGATTCCGTATTCATTATAATATTTAAATAGTTTTTACAGTTTTAAAACATGCTAACGCGACATCAATTGATATCAAATAATACAAGATCATCTGTCATTCATAGAAAAGCCTCGATAAGGATTATATATTCGTGTGGTGCGGTGAAGCGGGGTGGGGTTGTCCCGAGCGTCAGATGTATTTCTGTAATATTTCTCGGCGGACGTCAGCACAAACTTTCCGCTATATTTATCGCTTGGAAAATTTTCACCTTCCGCCTTAGGATGCGGCGTCATCGTGTCGGTACGTAAGGTTTTTCTTATTTTTATAGCTTGTTACGATTTTCAACGAATATTAAAATAAAATTAATTAAACGTCACTTTGTTATTATGACGACTATTAAAAATAATTCCGGTTTTGGACAAGTATAAAAATCTTCAGAAGATTCATCGATGCCTTAATTTGCTGTTTCTAAGACTACAGAAAATGGTCCGTATATTTTTATTTCAGATACGGAGGTACAGAAGAAAAGAGTGTTTAGTATTCTACGCCGGGAACGTAATAAAGTTAAGTGGCCTCGTCGTTTGCACAACGACAAGAGACACAAAATTCTAAGGTACTGGTAACGACATTAAATTCTGTGACGCAGATGAAATATCACCTGTACGAAATGCTTAGATTAGAAATGGCTAATCTTATCGTCGTCCGTATACCGAAAAATAAAACGAAAAAGTAGTATCGTTTTGTGAAACATATTAATGTCCGAACCGTGTATGAAGTAACAAAAAAGAGTGTTGGGTAGAAGTGTCGACAAAAACCCGTATTGTCAGCAATTTGTTTGACAACCGCAGGCTAGTCGATACGTCGAGCGTTTGGCTGTCGACATCGACATCGACATCGACAAGTTTAGCTCGGCTGCGGTCGTTGCGAGCAGGTATTGTGCGCTGCTTGCCGGAGACGGGACAATATTTTTAGACTAGCGTTATCTAAGCCTGTCAAGTACGGAAAAGCTATATATTTGACAAACGATCCAACCACCACGATATTTAAGAGGTTTATATTTATTGCACAATATTTTTGGAATTATAGTAGAATCTATTCGAATTTTGTATGGACTTTTAGGAATAGAATACAAAGATTTGATATCACTTTGTACGCAAAACCTAAAACCGAGAATTAAAAATCTTAAACTTGGTCGAAATATATATAATTGATTTAAAACCGGTCTTGAATTAGTTTAATGTAACGACGGTAGAGGGCGTCATATTTCATGCAGTTAATTTCCGACTTGCAGCCAATACGTGGTGCACTGGACGAAAATTAGTGTATCGTAGACTGTCAGTCTTTGAATTACTTATGTTGCAATGACAATTTGCATACCATGACAATTTTTTTGTTGTTATTAACGTAACAAAACTTAGTAATATGTAATTCATAGAATGAAAGCTTGACATCTAAGTGTAAAAATGAATAGTGTAATATTACACAACAACGACAACTTTTTCCAGTTAAGTAGTTACTATACAAGTTTTAAATATGTAATTATAATAATCACAATACGGGAACCCTTGGCTTGTGCAATTCCTTCGTGCCCGAGGTCTTGACAGTTGTGTGAACGTTGGTTCAGGATATCGACTGGCGACTATTGGCTGTCGGCGACGATTGTCAAACAAATTGCTGACAATATGATTGTATTTCTGTCGATACGTGACGCCGGACGCTTCACACATTCCTCTCACTTCAATAGATTCAAACATTATTTTGTCTGTAACTTTTCTATTTCACTTGTCTTAAAACAAAAATATTGATTTACTCTATATAATGTAATTGCGTTTCTAATAACGGAACTCCGCTGTTTTTAATTGTAAATGTCAGCCTGTCCACAAGCCGCGTTTCTTCTTTGACTGTAGCTTAACAGTAAGGTAGCTTATTTTATTTATATGTAATATAAAAACAAAACAAACAAAGGTGGCAAACTAGCAAGCGGCCACCTGAAATCGCTGGAATAGCAAAATGACCGCTACTCATAGACATCCGCAATTGCAGATGCGTTGCTTGCCTATAATCACCAGCGGAGGAGACGCACTGAAAGAGAATTTCCTCTTTCTATGCGTCCTCTCCTCCGTCAAATCCCTTCCCGACCTTTCCTTGTAAGAAAAAGTGTGGAAATGGGAATAGGACTAATATTAGGCCTCCGGAACGCACACTTAGCAGACGTGGAACTGCTTCCACTTGACGCCTGTATTTTGTGTGGTCGTGGTATTACGGTGTGTTAATTCGTGCGAAGATGTTAAATCGGGTTGTACCACTGTCCAAAAAAGGTTACGAGTGCAGGCTACATACTTTAGGCTTTTCTTTTTCCTTTTTATTTCCCGTGCCGATTCTGACTGGAGTTACTTTTTAGGTTTACTAAGGCAAAATGTAATATATTGAGGTCCGTTATCCCAAAGATCGTTTTAATATATACGCAAAACAATGGACCATGAAATGGCAAGTTTCAGAAGAGTATAGACGATGTTTAAGTTTAATCAGTCTGGTATTACGTCTCGCAACTTTGTATCTTACTTGTTTCTGTCCAAACACTGGCTCCACTTAACATTATTGCGTTCCCAGCGTCGCATACTAAGCGGCCGGCCGACCTGTCTGTCGTAGCCTAATATAAAGTTTCTAGCCTAATTTATTTAGTAATACTCTCAAGGTAAAACGTCGCCTCAAAATTTCCACCAATTTTTTTTAGACTTAAATCATTTAATTAGTCCCTTTGTATTAAGTTTTTTTACTCAC
>JAAOEG020000002.1:3916-19291 GCA_011763625.2 Papilio bianor
GACAGCCCCGGACAGCCCCAGACTGCCCCGGACAGCCCCGGACCGCCCCAGACTGCCCCGGACAGCCCCGGACACTGCGCAACACGCACGCATACACTCACTCGCACGCACACGCACACTTACACAGGCGCCCCATATTTTCTCTCACATACAATAAACTAACTTGTACTTTTCTTACCTAAAAATAAATTAACTCGCTCGTCAATACTACATCTATCACGACCAGATATTACGTGAGTTCTCCCCCGCTTCTGGTGGTATCACATAACGTCTGAAAGAGCCGACGACTAACTACATAAACTAATTTTACACAAAAATATAAATATAGTTAACACCTAGCATCACAACAGGAGGAACGACATGCGCTCCGAAACTAATAGACAATTATATAAAAATAATAGTTCGCAAACTCGGACCGCGTCGCATGCGCGGGCAGGCTCGGCGTCGGCGCGGGAAAAGCATAGCGGAGGCGGAGGCGGAGCGGAGGCGGAGGCGGAGGCGCGTCACGGCAGCGGAGGCGGCTTGTCGGGCGGCGCGCGGCCGTCCGCCGCCAGCAGCCGGTCCAGCTCCTCGTCCTCGTAGAAGACGACGAAGTGGTCCGGCTTGGCCACCGCCTCGAAGATGGAGCACACGGAGGGCTTGACGTTGTAGAAGTAGAGCGGCTGGCGGCGCGCGTGGAAGTCGCCGGTGAGCTGCTCGATGCTCTTGGCGGCCGTGTAGTCCGCGCTGTAGATGTGCGTGCACTCCAGCACCACGGGCACGTCGCCGCCCGCCGCGCACTTGTTCACCAGCCGGCGCACGTACTCCACCGACGGGAACATCAGGCAGCGGTCGGGCGTGATCATCAGGTACTCCACGCCGCCCTCCGTCTGTAACGACACGTCTCGACTGTTGACTCTACGCTGCCCCGTGCTGCCCCGTGCTGCCCCATGCTGCCCCATGCTGCCCCATGCTGCCCCATGCTGCGCGACGGACCGCAGGAGAGAACTCGATACTTCAGAGCACTGATTAGCAATGTCGCTGGTAGAACCAACTAAATGTGTGAAAGTAATTTATACATATATATAATATATAAATTACTTTCACACATTTTTTACTTTTCTATTGAAGATGTCACCGTAAAAATGTTACTTTTCTAGAGGTCTATTACTTTTTATCGAGAGATATTGTCAGTTCTATACATTTTTGAACTTCTTTATGGAATCGTTTCGGAACGAAGTAGAGGACACACGAGATGACACACATACACACGTACCTTGAGCAACTCCACGGAGAGCTTGGGCCGCGCGGCGTGGTACAGGATGAAGATGATGTTGACCACGACGCCGGTCAGGATGCCCAGCTCCAGCGGCAGCGTGAGGCACAACACGAACGTACCCACGCCCGGCACCAGGTCCAGCTCTGCGCGACCACACATTATACTTGTACAATATATTAAATCATTATTACAATATACCGATCAAAATAACTTTACTAGCTTACAATATGAGTTCTATCTTTCAAGTCTCTATTCAGTTTGAAAGAATAAAAGGGCCAATGGAAAAAAAAGCACACGATAGCTCCTATGAGCACTCACTTTTAGCGCGCCACATCGGCTTGATAACGTCGTACTCGACCATGAAGAGGATCGCCGAGATGATGACCGCCGCGAGCGCCGCTTTGGGGATGAATTCGAAGTACTGCGTGAAAAACTGCAGCGCCAGAATCACCATAGCACCTGAAATAAATACAAACGATGCGTAAGTACGATAATAAAGCTCCGTAAATGCAGAATTTGGGAGAAAATAAATATGTATATGTAAATATGTATATGTATGTAATAATAGGATAGTTAACGCTTCAGATCCAATCTTCAGGACCCGGTTAGATACCCGCCATATATGTACGTATATGTTATTCGAATATCATATTACGTGTACTTGATTTTCTTACGGTAAAAGAAATATTGTGATGCAACCTATGATGTAAAAATAATTAAAGATATGTATGTATGAAGTCATACTTGGGCATTGGGCGAGCGTAGTTCACTTAGGCCAAGTCACCCCTATATATAGGCTTCGATCCCGTTTCTGGGACATTTAACAGAAGGAGGTGACGACCGACACACCTTTGAAGTAAACGAATAAGTCAACGACGGAGCTACCTGTATAGATGCCATTAAGCGTGGTCTTGACGCCGGAGCCGTTGGAGACGACGGAGCGCGCCAGCGAGCCGCCGCCGGGGTACGCCTGCATGAAGGAGTTGCCCACGTTCACCACGCCCAGCGCTATCATTTCCTGCGTGGCGTCGATGGTGCGCCCGTCGGAAAACGCCTTGCAAATGGCGATGTCCTCCAGCAGCACTATCAGCGGGATCACCAGCACGCCCGAGCCCAGCTCCGACACCATTTCCAGGAAGTCGGCCGTCGAGTTGTCGGCGCGCACGTAGCTGAAGGGAGGCAGCTGCGGCATCGGAACGCCCGACGGAATACTGCCTGCGCGCACATTACAGTAGTACCGTTACATGTCTCAATCTTACATACTGTAAATATGTTAGTGTAAGTATGTATATGTCATTTTGGAGAGTTCATATCGCGTGTCATATCTAAAAGTAAACATTGAACGGAATATCTATGACTCTACTGGTACCGAGTCCAAGCTATAGACTACCACTACAACTACTGAATTTGTGCGGAATCGAGATACATTTAGTGACGATACTGACCGCCTCGCACGTTGTCGGCTGCCGTGTGCATGAACAGAAAGCAGCAAGCGTCACGTACACGGTACGCACTGACAGTACACAAGACAAAGAACGCAAAAGAAGAAGAGAAGGGGCACGAACCCATGAGGCGGACGGGCGAGGCGCCGTAAGCGGCCACGAACCAGGCGCCCAGAGAGCCAGTCGCCACGACCACTATGGCGTTGCGGCAGGTGGCCAGCAGCCACAGGCATTTGGTCGCCACCTTCTGCCGCGTGCTGGGCCCGCCCTCACGTTTCTCCCCCAGTTTAATCATTCCAATTTTCTATGAAATATAATGAACAATAATATTACTTGTTAAAGTAACATATGTACGACGAACATCCCCCAACTACAGGGAAACCTAGGATTTACCAACTATACTTATAGTTATTGTGAAAATCTGAAAAATTATATGACATCATTATTATTTCAATCATTCACAATTTAGTTAGTACATTGTAAGATTTAATTAAAAAAAATCGATATATTGGACACGAGAAGCACTTTCTCTCTGACTCTGAAAATGTAAACATCTTTAGCAGTGTTGTACAGTCGCGTCGACAACAACTATTTATTCCCATAAAATGTCATTTAACTTATAAGTTACATACTTTACAATATTTTTAAGTTTATAAAAACAATAACCTTAAAAATGATTAAGGAAATTAAGCCAACATGCACGCAGAGCCGTGAGTTGTTTTTCTTGACTTATTCACAATAGACTGTTACTATCGTTACGGTTACGTTTTATTCGTTTTGCCTTTAACTATAATATATTAAATTTTTTTTGTATGAAGAACCAATATTTTTTTTTTAGTTTTTATTAATCAGACATGGTCGCAGTTTTTGAAATAATTTGTAGCAAAATTTAATGTAAAAAAAATTACAGCATGCAAGTTGAAATAAGATACTACGTTTCAAAATTACGTTTATTTGTTTTTTGTTTTCATGTCAGTTACCTTAAAAGAGGAAAACGGTTGGATAGTCCAAGAATTATGCAATATCAATAGAATAACCGACTTTTACTAAATATGCATTAACTTTATGGTAGATCTACTCAGCAGTAATCGCGGAACATAAATTGAACCGAATATATCGAGGTGCTCAATCCTCCGCACGGCTTTTGATACATCGTGTGAGACTCATACTGTGTACACACACCAAGCGTCCCGAAATCAAGTACATTGTACCTAGAAACTATATCTAATTTACATTGACCAAATCTAATATTACAGACTGTTTTCTTACTTCATTTCACATATTTAAATTAACAAATCCTATATAAAAACAATAATCCTTAATTGCAACTATACTATAAAATGTGCTCACTTGATGCTTGAAATTTACTAAACTGGAGTTCGTTATTTTACAGTAGCAAATACATGTAAGTGTAACAAGTTGACGTGGCTCACCCTTAATCCCGGTGAAGCTGTAAATGCCTCTTCAAGGCAAACAGTGACAAGCCAAAAAAAAAAAGCGGCTCACCCTCAAACCGAGTAGCAGTGCAATGCACGCGAAGCCAAGTACAGGGTCCCACAGCGCGGCGCCGTGCAGGTTACGGAAGATGGAGATCCACTGCTGCAGAAAGGTGCTCCCGGTGACGCTTATGGCAAACAGATCCTTGACCTGCGAGGTAGCGATCATGAGCGCGACGGCAGACGTGAAACCCGAAGATACGGGCCCGGAAACGAAGTTGACGAGGAAGCCCAGTCCCAGTACGCCCATGAGCAGCTCCACAAGGCCCGTCAGGAAGTTGAGCAGCACCGCCTTCTCGATCACACCGCCCGCGACCTGCCAAGTGAGCAACGAGGCGATGGCCGTGGGCCCGGCGGGCACGGCGCGGCACCCGCCTAGCACGATGTAGATAAAGCAGCCGAGAAAGGAGCCATAGAGGCCGTGCTGCGGCGGCAGGCCCGCGATGTTGGAGTACGCCAGTGACTGCGGGATGACGGTGAGGCCCACGGTGATGCCGGCGATCAGGTCGCCGAGGGCCTGCTCTGCGTTGTACCTGCCGGCACAAAGAGAGTCCGCTGCAATCGTAACGCCCGCCGTGATGGCGCCGGCTCGGATCGCTCGGAGCTGACCGTGTATGCGGTGTAATTTGATATGTTTCAGGTCACTGGAAACTCTCGTTATACATAAATACTTATTCATTTTCAGAGCCAGATTAGAAGTCGCTCCTGGTTCTTGTCCTATTGTATGGATTTGAGTGTTGGGTCACTTAGATTTGGAACGTGGAAATGGGATGTGGCCAGGATGCGTATGTTAATATGGTCCTTTGTTGTGTTCGAATGGATAAATTGTAATAATACATTTAAATGAAGCTTAAAATAGGGGGTAATAATTATATGGACTTATTTTATAAATTTCAGCAGTCCAGTCAAAATATATTATATATAGGGATAAAAATAATTCGTATATAACTGATACAATTCTCTATGAACACTGAATCCCGACCAATATATATTACAATATATATTGCAAGGTGGTAAATAAGCAAGCAGTCACCGGAATACTACACAATAGCAAGGCCACCGCTATCGCTGACGATTCGTGGAATTACTTCCACTTTACGCCTAATTTCTGTGTGGTCGTGATATTGCGGTGGGCGATCCGGCCAATTCGTGCAATAAACTTAACACTGATTTGTATAAAATCGATTAGGATGACAATGTACTCACTGCGGCAGCCAGGCGGTGATGGGCACGCGCTTGTGCAGCGTCTTGCGGTTGAAGCGACGTCGCAAAGCCGCGCGCCAACCCTCGCCAGGCGCGCCATCCGACACTACAGAGTCAAACATTGCGGTGAGACACTTGATCGAACTCAAGCCCCACGGGCACACTACAAACGCAATACACAAAGGCCACAACCGAAACAAAACTCCTCCGCCGACCCGCGTCTGAACAAGTAATTAAACCTAAAGTCATGTCACAGTCAATAATACAATCTCCAGCAAAATTTAATTTTGTAAAAACGGTTTAAGTTCAGTATAGACTCGCGGGTAAGGCGCACCGTGCCGTGTACCCGAGCTCAGGTATGGGGTTGCAGTGTGTTTGCGTGCAGCGCGTGCGCACGACGCGGCGGGAGGGGGGGGGGGCGACGGTCAAGCTCACGGCCGCGCTCCTTGATACGATTACCTTTCCCAATCACCGTGCCGTGTCTTGTAGTATTTTATGTAAATAATTTAATAAATCAGTGGTCGTAAAACGCTAGAATTCTGGGCAAGCATATTTTGTTTTATATCAGAAATAACAGCTACGATGAAAATCTCGGATGTAAAGGTCCCACCAGAAGGAGTCATCAAGCTACCCTCTCTGCTTAAAGCTTACATCTGAGAACGTGTAGAGGTAGGGGAGCGGGACGTGTGCTTCACTCACGTATATAGTCGTTGCTGGCATGCTTGTCATCGGGCGGCGGAAGCGAGGACGCGGAGGCGTTGTGCTTGCGGCGCGGAATCATCCTGCAACAGAGCGGAGGTTGGTGCCTTTACCACATAGTTAGGTGTCATCATGTGTCAAGGATTAGTTATCAAATAGCTGTTGGCAATCGGCAGTCACCAGACA
Source organism: Papilio bianor (assembly GCA_011763625.2). NCBI lineage: Eukaryota > Metazoa > Arthropoda > Insecta > Lepidoptera > Papilionidae > Papilio > Papilio bianor. The sequence goes on from JAAOEG020000002.1 coordinate 10,201, forward strand.
ACACGAGATCGTTCGAGTTTAAAATAATTCATCTGATTCAAGAACAGGGCAATTTGTTAGTTGTGCATATCCGATGCGGGTTTAAACTATTTTAAATATGAATTTTATTATCACAAGCATCGACATGTTTTTTGCTAGATGCAGGCATTCATACAAAATCAAACGTTAAATGTGTACATATGTACAGTGTGAATCAGTACTGTGTGTATTAATATTTCAAAACAATCCTAATTGTATATAAAGCCATTTATTTTTACAAGCTTTTATTTAACTACACTTTTGCATGTATGTATGTCTGTATGTTTAGAAATCTTGCAAGGAAGATTTGAACGACTTCCAATAGACCGATTTAGCTGAAATTTGGTATGTCTTCGTAACTTCGGTAACAATGCAATAATAAAAGCTTGTTTTTATTCTTTTTAAGAAGTTAATTTTACCTTATAACCAAGGAATAGACTCGTGAACCATTTGTTATAGTTTTCACTTAACACGTTACATCTCTTTTTATTAAATTGAACAGCTACAAAACATGGCGGTTGATATATATTTAATGTAAAATCGACGTTTAACCATCGCAATAAAGTATAAGGTACAATAGACACGTTAATTATGTAGTTTTAATGATGTAAGCATCTCTTGTCAAATACGACATCGTCATTGTCATTTCTTTATACAACCCGTACCAAGTGTGAAAGAGACGACCCCGCAGACAAATAGCAACTGAAAACAAAACAGGCAATCTATCGTTAATTGCCTTCTTTTGGTGGTTACACTTTCCGAGCAACGATTGTGTATCTACCAAATTATATATCGATGATTGCAAGGAACGATTGTCAATTGTACGTGCGCCAGATTCACAACAACCATTAACTCGAATTATTGACTGACTTATATTTATGTTTCCACTGTACCAGAGGGTATTGTTGTGACGTCATTTACCTGTAACATGAATGGGGATTACTCGAAACAGACCAATATCTCACTATCTCAAATCGTGTTATGGCAACCCCGTTGAGTCTATGAAAGAGGTCAATATTGGAACGGATAACATCCGGCATACGGAAGAAGAACGGAGAAAGAAACTGTAATCTCACTCACCATAGGATTTGGTTAGCTAGTACAAGTAAAACAAATCCGAATATTAACATTCAATTAATTTAAGCGCAATGTTAGCTATTCTATCACAAACGACTCTCGGATTCTCAATATTTTTCAAACAAAATTGTCTAATTTCTCATTAGTATCAAATGAGTAGACATAACAAATACGCAATATCAAAATCACCCCATGAACCATAATTCACTTATATCTACTGTCACATCCTTTTTTTTCAATGTTTTTTTAAGATATTAGAGTAGAAGATAGTACAAAGTTTTGGGCGCCACATACTGCACAACTGAGAAAACAGGAAGCCATCGGTACCCTTTTTGATAAACAATTGATATGCACTAGACTTCATGAAGAAGGCTTGCGAATCTGTTCATTCTTCGAAATCTGTTTTATTTGTCATCATATCTCCGTATCCTTATCTCACTATATGCGTACGTTAGCTTCACTGATAAATGTCAATTCCATGCCCAAAGATAATTATCAGCAGCACCTCAACCATAAGTTGAGAAATGAATATCAGAAAAAGGTATAAAACTTAAAGAGTAGCCTCAGCAAAGAGTTCTTACATGTCATAGGAGCACCCTTACTTAACCCCTTTTGTATGTATAGATATAAAAACAACCTATCGCCCGCGACGCCGTCTGCGCCAAATTAAAAATAAAGCTACACTCACAGCGAAGTACACTTCGAGGTGTGTACAAGTATTCGCAGGCTAGGAACTATTGGTTCGAAGTGTTCTCAGGCGACAGCGACCGACCCACGCAATCTTCTGTTTTATTCAGAATAGGCATCTCATATTTTATTCAGAATGGCAAGACGTACGGAATAATAAGACAACGGAACACATACAAGTGGCTGGAGGAAAATTTCTCAAATGTAACAACAAAAACTTCATAAATATGTATGTATACACATTTATATCACTATTAACAAAACGAAGGTGTATATGTATGTAATTAACAGATTTTTATAGAAGTTTAAGACAAGAATATAGCAACAATTTGTTAAGTCCGCAATTTTCTGTCAGTTCGGTCGGTGACGTAGGTATGTAATGAATTACTTGTGCATAGCTAATAGTGAGTGAATGAGTCGAAGTCAAGTCACGAGGAAAACATAATCCGATCCGCACTCGATACCGCACAACATTTGCGACGTTAAGTACATACCTACTCGTAATTATCGCACGCGCACACGCGGCCCCAGCGACCACCGAATCGCGGGCAGGCCAAAGGGGATTTTTTCGATCATTGAGATTCCAAAACATTCTATTTTTCTACCAAACACGATAGCTTGGACTGTTTTAATTTCTACTTTAATCTACTTCCCACAAAAACTAAGTAGAACATTTTAAAAATCACAATATCCTATTACTACTCGTATTACTACAATACAACAACCAATTCAAAGAACAAATATTTTTTTGAGACCTAGTCACCGCTCAGTGTCAGCCGCTCACCATCTAACCGAGTGCACCGTCATGTTACTCTCGTCACGTCAAGCCGGGCCGGTGTCCGTCCGGTGTCATTTTACGTCAAACTTTTTGTTTGAAGACATCGACCGTACAAAGTGGCACCACATCCGAACGTGTAAACAAATCGTACAAAATAGTATTACGTAATACGCTTTGTCGTACTCCTGTTTGTAGCTTTTCTATAAAACCTTATCTAACGCTGGATTAATAAACTTGAAAATGTAAAACCCTAACCGATTCTAGTTTGCAAGGCTCGGGGTCCCAGCTTTGCAAACTAGAATCGGTTTTTAGTTGTGTCAGCGCTGATATCTGCCGCTGGAGTTGAATAACATAAACCGGACATTATCAGTGATAAAAATTCAACAAGCTCACCGCAACAGGCTAATGTTTTTATGTTAAATATTCAAGTAACTGTGTTGTTCAGTAGGTACTTATCACTTCTATGAAAATACCAAATAATTTCAACTGGGCCAAGAGCCTCATAAACTTCGTTGAACTTACAACCATGATCCCAAAACAATACATTAAAAAAAACTTACACACATAATTATCATCAAAATTTCTCGAAAATGCGCCTGTATTAATCAAAGGTGTAGGATACAAAGCAGTCCAGATCGAGATGTTCGAAAGTCACGTGACGGTCCACATTCACGCCGACTTTTTCTCTCACCAGCGCATCTCACATCGCGCTCATATAAATCGAAACAACACTTACAAGCAGACTCACCGCGCCCTCCGACACCAGCCGCCTTCCCTAATCAATCAACTCATTACAATTCGGCTATGTACCTTTTCAGGGGGAACTGATAAGTCCCTAAGTAGATTTAGGAGGTCGCTCCAGGCTTCGAGTGGGTAAAGCTGTTCGAGCAATGAGCACTCACTTGCGCTGCTGTGCTGGCGGGGCGGAACGTCAGGAGCGCATGCCGGGCTGCTGCTTGAGGATGCTCGGGGGTGCCGCGATCTTGACGGCGGTCGGTGTTGCAGCGCTAAAGCGCGATGCGCGATGAATCGAGTACAAACAAAACACGTCCGAACGCCAGCGCGGTCCGTACGCTACTGCCGCCTGCCGGCTGCCGCTGTCGCCGCTGCCGCCGCTGCCACCCTCTGCCGGGCGAGCCGAAGGCCACCGCGCCGGGAACGAGTGCGAGATGCGTCGCGGAGGCTGCGCATCGCCCGCGCCCGTTCGCTTGTGACGTCATGATCGACGGGTTGCGCGGTGGGCGATGAGCATAAACGTTGTGACGCTTTGATAATATACTTGTTACTTAACAGTCGATGAATGTTGTCCGTTGACTGTTAGTAAAATTTAGTATTTATTTGGAATTTATAGATCAATTTAAAAGGCTAGCAAAGAAAACTAACCCCACCACCGCACCTCACAGTTCCTACATACATATAGCACATCAGCTAGAGACAGAGAATCTTAATTCTCATTTCAAATTTATATTCGGGCTCTGGGATCAACGACGTTTTGTTAATTGACATTAATAATTAAAAATATTCAATATTCAATACTCATATAGGTAGGTGTTGGTCGTCAAAACTAAGATTTACTACGTTTTTAAAGTTCCAATGTTTCCTGTATTGTTAAAACAAGTTATAAAATAAAGTATGTCTCAACAATATAATCATAGATTTTTATCTTCGCGGAATTGAAATATATATTTTAAACAAATATACCTTACGCTACTCACTGATAGTGTAGCTTTGTAATGGCAAAAGATATTTGAAGTTGGTCCAGTAGTGTTTGAGTTCGTTCGTTACATACAAAAATACAATTTTCCTTGTATTTAATTTGGAGCCCAAAAGTAAGGTGAAAAAACCAGTCCGAAGATCTTTTGTAACAATAAATTTCCTCTGTGTTGTAATTTGTTTAGCAAAATGACATTTAGAAAATTGACTCTCGATTATAAGTCACATTTGTCTGAATCACTCCATCTATAGGTATTATACTTTTCAAATATCTTGACGGCCCAAGGTCATGGGCCAATTACGCAGTGCCCTTCCCTCGCATCCCGTTACGCCCTGCTACACCTAAAACTGAGTTCTGCGCAGCGACTCGCGTCAAGTTAAGAGCCGCTAAGATTTATGAAAGCTTATAAAAGGTGGTAGGTCGCTGTGTGGCGGCGCGGCTGCATGGCGGCGTTGCAGCTGGCGGTGGGCGCCTACCTGCGTCCGTCGAGCATTGTTCTCGCGTACCCTCAGTGCTACGGAAACGCAGTTGTATGTCTGCCATTTTTCAAAACATTCTCTTTTGAACACAACACGACGTCAAATGAATCACGGACCGGTTTTACCGAGCCGATAAAAAATAAACAAAGCAATGTAAAACGGTCTTGGATTTATTTAGATTTATCAATTTTTTACTTGCTTGAGAATATAAAGGCCGCTACACACCTTCAGTTTTAATTGTACAGTGAATAAAACCCGGTGAGGATTTTTTGAGAAATAATGACCATTGTTACATTAGTATTTACATTGTTATGTATTAATAAATATTAAAGTACTTAATCGAACGTAGTGCGGTGATACATATTTGTTGTGAAACATAAAACCATGTTAATATTCACAAAATCAATGAGCGGCGGTAAAAGAGTTAAAACCCATGTTTAACTAAACAGTGTCTATTGCTCCAGCTACACGCCATATTCCTGAATGTTCCTTGTTACACCACAATTAAAGGTGGAATTTCAATCAAATATCATACATTATACATCATACATTATATCATACATTTTGATAAAATTGGAGCTAAGTTGACTAGTTCAATTTGGAATAGTTGGACTGTATAAGATTGGCGCACCCAAATAATGATAAAAATTTAAATAATGCATCGCTAGCGCACCGCGCAAAATAGTCGGCGATCGGTCGCACTGGAATCGGCGGCCTCCACGAGTGCTGTGCGGCTAAACAATTGCATAATTACTAAATTAAAGTATTTACAGTTCTGAAAACAGCTCCTTATTCATGCTAACCTCTATAGTTATTATGGTTTTCCTTGTAATTGTACTTGGCTGGAGAGCAATGCAATGTAACGAAATATAAATAATATATTATAAATGCGAATGTTTCGATCAAATCAGGTCGGGGGTCCGACGCGGCCACGCGGCCAAATTAGCAAGGCTTTTTTACTAACGGACGGGAAAGAGTACTACTGATATCACAGAAAAAATCGCAGTCGCTAGACTAAACATAACAAGACCGGCACAGCGTAGTCACATTTATGGAGGTAAAGTAATTCTGTTTCTTTTTTTTTAATTGATGTCAATTTTTTGATTGTGTCAACAAATAAAGGATCTATTGTCACACAAAAGGTCTGTTGTATAAATCTATACTACCAATAAGGATGTCTTTAAAATGAGCTGTCATATAAGAGTCTATTGCAGTCTATTGCAACAGCAGATAGTCATTTATTCTCCGTCCCAACATGGATAACAGAACGGATTACGCTGTCGGTATCCATATTAGACATATATGGATACCGACAGCGTTATCCAAGTCGGGCCCCCATGTATAATATATACAATCAAAGGTTTATTTAGACAACTCAAAAGTAGATAAGTATTAGGTATTTTAATTAAATAAAAAAATATTCATTAGCGTTAACACATAATAAAATAATAAAATTCTCGTCCTCTTAATATCTGCCTCATGCGATTGCGGGTTCCACTAGTTCTGAGAACCATATCAAATGACAATACCGTGTCGAAATAGTTACAGGATAAAAGTCGCGGATTTTAGTAAACTGATCGCGTGGTCCATTCCGGTTGTTGTCTTCGCACTTGTTTCGGTTACGTAATTACTTAAGCAGGCGTCAAGGCAATAGGGATGATACGCTCTCTCTGCTGCTCCGTCCCCAAAAGACGGGCACTAGTGGTGTTTTCTTTATTTTACAATGTGCAAAACAGCATTTATACTAGCGAGCACGAAATCATCGTATCAAAATCAAAGTACCTAACTGTTAATTATTTAAAAAAAGAGTTGTATCGCTCGCACGCGTCAAGAATGAAGTCATCGCAACCGCACGCCCCCCGATCCTCGATCTCGCGATCTGTACGTATTAAATAATTTAGTACTAGGGAGCCGGCCCAGTTTCGTCCAGGTGCCCTTTTCTGTCATATCAGCAGTACCCTTAGCGGTGATGTTCTGTTCGTCTTTCGTCGGATGAGAATTAACATTAAAACCGACATAATAGCGCCGCAAATAACGAGGGGTTTTAATTGCTTTTACTAATGAAAAACCGACATTTTGTTTAAATTTTTAAATTCTATCATACATCATTTTTTTATAACTCTAATAGTTTAGCCTACGTATGCGATAAAAAAGGCAAATTTTAATGGTTTCAGAAATGCTATGTATATTCACATTTACTATACTTTAGTTACAATGAAATGTAAACAGAAACCATCAGGAGCCTGCATGAAACTGAAAGCAATTTTTTTAGCCACTTCGTGGTTTATCAGACCAAAGAAGCCAAACAGAGGGCAGCGATCAGCAGAGAAAAGCGAATTTATTTTAGAAAAATTATATTTATGTACACTACTAGACGTCGCCCGCGCGAAATATTAATAAAAAAAACTTAACTAATAGCCTTTGTGTACTTTCAGACCATGTTCTACAACTGAGCCAAATTTAATCAAGATCCGTAGAGATCTGGAGATTCCTTCAAACAAACATCAATCCACCTAAACTTTTTTACAATTTTATTAACATAACAGTTACCTATCTCCATGATTCATAATTGGTTTTATTAATTTTGGTGTAAGTCTATAACAATTTATAAACTTGTCAACAACGTCACCGACACACTCAGCGGGCAGCGGGCAGCGGGCAGCGGGCGGCGGGCAGGGGGCGGCGGTGAGCACATGGCTCCGGCTCCGAGCTGCGCTCGCGGCATTCGAGAGCGCAGGGCGGCGGAGGAGCCTGAGGAGGAGGGGACCAGTCATGTGACTGTCGACCCACTCGACCACTTTTATTTTCCCGTTGTGGCACGTGGTGCCTCCGCCCCCGCCCGGCCCCGCCCGACCCCCTGCCCACGCTTCGAGAGAACCAGTTTGTTTATGCAAGTTGACAAGATGTGCAGCGCACTCCGCTAAATGATTAGGGTAAATTTAAACATTGATTCGCCATATATGTACAGTCCAAGTCAATGCTATTGAGATATTATATTTACGCATTTCTGGCTGACAGTGTTATTTATTGTTTATGGATTTATTTTGTAAAGTTTTTGGTCTCTAAATTTATGATACAAACATGCCTTTAATAAAACTACTTTGTGATTACGGCTTCAACAATAAACCTTACGGACAGAGCAGACATTACGCACAAGCACCTCAATGTAATTTATTTATCTGCATAGATTATTATAGTATTATTGTATTTAAACAATGGCACAGTAAGGGAGCATTAGAGCCGCAATCATCATCTCAAACAATCAACAATGATTACGACTACACCGCCGCGCTACGTTTTGCCCTGCTAGACAAAGTAAATTCGCTCCGAAGGGATTCCATAACGAATGTCCAAAATGTATGGAACTGACAAAAATTTTTCATAAGTCAAATGATTGTCACGTATTTATACCTACATATTTTGACACATTTTGTCGATTCTACTAGCGATATCGTTAACCGAATGTTACATCGTGTGCGAGCTCATCAAATGGCGACGGAGCGCATCAAATGTTTTTGTTGTCATGAGTTTGTATCGCATTTCTCGAAAAATTTCTAAATTTTACATAAAATATTTCTGCATACATAAAAAATAAGATATACATAATCACTTCATGCCTTTTTTATCTTAAGGCAATAATCAAGACAGTTTTGTCAAGTTTTCGATAAGCATTTGTGTTTTACCATCTTAATGTTTGTTGCATTACATTTATTTCCAGATAATTGCAAGGTGTTACTCACACACACACACTTAAATATCGTCGACACTTGAGAGCATACCTTAATCTAATCTATTTTATCATTCGTTTTACATGACATGTAAAGCGCATTGTGACGATTGACAGGTGTTACCATACTCAAATATTTACTGTGCATTGTGTTGCTTTATGGTGCAATATAGGATTTGATCAACAATGGACTAGACTAATGTACTAACTAACATATCACTGGCTCAACAAGATTTCCTTGTCAAATATTATTAACAAATGTAACCGTGACCTCTGTTTTCCGCTAAAATCATCAAAAGCACAAAGCGGGATTCTGCATCACAACCCTTCTGCAGCTAAGGGAGGGAGTCACCCGCTTGTCCCATCCTCAGTAATGTTGCGGTAGGTCCTCAAAATACCGATTTTATAATTTTTTAATTATGTGAAGCCGATGTGGAGCGTCCGCGTTTGCGCTGGTGTTCGCCATTAAACTACATTGCTACTTGTCTTAATACTTTCGTGCAGCACACATAAAAACACCACCGAGCCGTGTACAGCAGTTCAAATAGTGTTTGATAAAGTATAGCGCAACAAGCTCATAAACAATCTAAATAAGTATGGAGTGCCCAATC
>JAAOEG020000002.1:349169-366428 GCA_011763625.2 Papilio bianor
GGGTTGAAAGGGAAAAGGAAAAATCCAACCCGATTGTAGTATGGAAGTTTTGTTATTTTAGAGATAACAGCTGAAAAAGTTTTTGGTTGTTATGTCGGTACAAAATAAATAGGCTTTTCAAAATTCGTTAAAATTGTATTATCAAGGTTGTAAAAATACAGTTGTGATTGGGGATGATAGGCTGTATAGAAATGTTTTAGGACGATGTTTTAGAAATATCATATTAGATGATTCTAATCGGAATGAGGAAAGACACGTGAAGTTCCACGCGGACGAAGTCGCGGGTAAAGCTAGTATAGATTAATAACTTAATACGATCATTAGCATGACAGGTCTTGTCACTATACTTGTCAGGAATCCAATTGTGCCACATCGCATCTGTTTATAAAGTCAATAAGGCAGCCATATCCATTTGTCATTCTGCAAGACTCGTAAATTATGGCTACACCAATATGGCGACACTAGCTTCTTTATCCATGCAATAGGAAAGTATTATTTCATTAACATTTTAAATTTGAAATAAGGCAAAAGAAAGTTGAATGATAAAATTAATCTTTTCTTAAACACGTTTGAAGCAGTAATAATTTTTCTATTCTTTCCATTCTTTGTTTTGCACCTGGCACGATGCACACCAAAGAGTAACGTAAGCCCCTACTTTAAGCGAGGCATAGACATTGTGTTACAGATTTCGCACTCCACGTTTTAACCTCTTTAAAAATAATCATGATGAACAATTAATGTTTTTAAAGTATTTTTTTTTTACTTTCAAACATAATGAAGCGACCACAATATCTTCATACACAAGTAATGTAATACACGAACAATATTATCAAGCTTTAACAGTGTATGACAGTACAATGACAATGCATCAAGTGACAAGACAATATAGCAGGTGGTGCGGGCAACGTGCTACGCCTTCATCATGACGCCTGAATTACTTCGATTAATCTCAGCGACAGACGCGAGCGGTAGCACTATGTTACATAAGTATACACACAATGCATCTTCCATAAACGCCTGTATAGACGTGGGTTCCCACTGCCGTAACATACGTATAAAAATGTTACGAGAGACAATGTTTTTTTACATTTTTCCAATAAAAGCTCACTTTAACACACACTATTTTTTATATAATATTAGATTGCAAACGAGCTAGCGGCCACATGGATTCGCCGAAATAGCGAACGAGTGCAGCCCATAGACATTCTCAATAGCAGATGCGTTACGTAATTAATCGAGGCGGAAAAGCACAGTAAGAGAATATTTCCTTTCTTATGCGTCACCTTCGTCGTCAAATCTACTTCCCCTTTCCATCATATCCTTATATGACGGGAAGAGAAATAGGACTAAAATTAGGCCACCGTCATGCACACTCGTCAGATGAAACGCGGAATACTTTCACTTCACGTCAGTCTTCTGTGTGGTCGTGGGGCCAGCCGACCTATTGGTGCAAAATATATTACCTGCGGGCTCTACCACTATTAACTATGACACTCTAATGTGTGTAGTTTCTCAAATTTTGTATAAAGATCTATTCGTTCCGGCTAATCTCTGAAGTGCCTCGACCGATTTTGACGAAACTTTTATTGGCAGGTAGCTGATGTAATAAGGAGTAACTGAGGCTACGTTTATTTTAGAAAAAATATTTTATTTTAGAAACGCGCAGACGGAGTCGCTGGCGACAGCTGGTAGTAAATATAACCCGATGAATATCCGATTACAGAAAGAAAATATTGTTAGTAGAGTTGTTTTTAAACATACATTTTTTTTTCTTAAATTAACAAATACGTATCATATTAAAGTTTTAAAAACGAAACAGTTTGGTTGAAACATTCGTACATATTCGGACAGATCCCTTCAGTATCATATGCAAATTGTTCAAAAGGTTTGCTAAAAGTAATACACAAAAGGAATTTAATTCACCTTTTATGAGGAGAGGGATACGAACCTCGGCGTTATCGAAATGATCTAAATATAAAGGAAAATTCGTAAAAAGTATCAATACAATTGTGCCAAACAAAATATCAGATAACATTTTTTGAATTGTGCAAATACTCACCATATTTAATTTCACCTTTCATTTGTTTTATTTCATGTGTATTTTTTTATTTACCTAACGTTCTTTCGGCGAATGAAAACAGCGTGATGCAACCTGCATATGTTGGCGAAAAAATTTTAAGACATATTTCTTGTCAACCAAACCTAGTGTAGGTTAGCATGTTTTTTTTATATTTCTCATGTTCCCCTTAACCTTAACTCCTTACTTCTTTTTTTTCTTAATAAAGTACCTAAATTATCTTCACTTAATCTAACATTCAGTCTTGTTTCTATTGCAGATCTCTTTGAGACAAAGACCGGCCAGTCGACCAGGATGTGCAGGATTGTTTTTCCCCATCCCAGGTCACAGAGGCACAAGGCTCTTCTTTACATTTAACGACTCAGGGTTTGACTATGGCCTGGTCACCCCTAACATGGGTAGGCTCCGAGCCATTCGGTTGGGGAAATATGACACAAGCTGACATCGATGTTATTCGAACGTTTGTGTATTCCAAGTGAATATTGAAGTATATCTATATAAAAATATTATGATATCGAAGAACATAAATAAACTGTGACAATAACAAGATAAATGTTTAGCCTCCCTGTAGCCTGTCTTATCACAACATCCAAGCGATACGGAATATCTCGGAGAACATTCGAGCTTAATAATGTTCCTAGTTCGTAGTTTTATTTGGCAGCTGAGACGATACCTTTTCCCTTTGTTACGAGAGGTTTAATAGACGTCTGACATTATTGTTATTAAATAAAGTTTACGTCCTATGGCTTTTCATTTTACGTCTTTTGTATGAGAGACATTTGTACAAATAGTGCATCATTAAATGTTCCTAATTACATATTTAAATTCAGCCTTGTACTCGATCAGTGTACTGTGGAACAGCAACACATGTCATACACAAAGTTTACACGGATTTATGAGTAAAGTTGCAGTAACATAAGCGCAGTTTCGTCTACACAACTGATGGCTCTGCTGCAGCCATACAAAACTCATTCACAACTGTGACAACGCAAGCTAAACCATGCAACTCACAAGATGAGTTTTATAATATGTGACGTTTACTTATAAAGTAATGTGATATTTTAGAAATGCGCGTGTAGTGTGTCATTAGACGTATAAAAGATATAATAATTACTTCCAACTTAATAATTAAAACTTTTTGAGAGAGTAAATGTAGTTAACTAATGTCAGATTCGCCCAAACTGGAGTAAGTGTTCACTTTCGAGTAACTACTGCTATTCTGAGATTAAACTTAATTTTGAATTTTACCAACCACTAATCTAAGAAACAAATAAATAATACGAAAGTAAATGTTCACACGGATAACTTTAGGGGTATGAAATGTTTTATGGAGATTGAAATATTTTCAAGATGACAACAACATATGACATTTCATTGTATTATCCTACAAAATTAAATTGTTATGACATTTCTTGTTACATTAGTATAATAGAAGTAGAAAAAACAATAGTTCATATGTTTCTGTCGGTTTATGCATTCGTTTATCTTTGGTTTTTTTAATAATGAATAACAAATAAAGAGACAGCCTACTCAGCAAGTACGCCGAAAAAACTAAAACTGAAACATTCAATTAATAATTTCAAGTAGTAAAAAAAAGACAGGACTGCGGCTGAACATTAGGCTAAAAGTGATGATGATAATGTAAATAAAAAATAAATAATTCAATTTATATAATTTACCATAAACAATAATTCAACTATGTTTCTGTGCTAGAATAGAAGAACGTAAATTGAGCAAGCTATTTGTTCTTTGTTCTATCTATTCTGTTAAAACGGTTAATTACTAAATTAAATTAGACGCCCCTTGAAATGGTAATAATTTAATTAAACATTATTTGTAATAACATTTGTATAATTAACTGTAACAGAATGGTGGTGTACAAAATAACCGCATCAGCGCAGCAACACCTCAGAATTATATATATAATGCGATGTGCGCGACTGTTCCTCATCGCTCGAGCTCGCTACTAATTAAGCATATTTGTACGCAAATATATCTAACACATAGTAACTAATTTAAACTGAACTACTTCGTATACAATATAAAGATGTAAAGCCGGCTCACACACCTTCAGTTTTAACAGAAAAAAGTGAGCGTTAAACAGTTCTCAGACTTTCCTAAACCAGAACTTTTTCACAAATGTTCAGTTAAAACTGTACCGTTAAAACTTAGGCGTGTTACCGAATCAACTTAGCTTTGTTGTAAAAATGAGACTTTTCAAGTTAATCAATAAAAAAAATGTGTAAATTAAATATATGTATAAACATACAGAAAAATTAATCCGAACGTATTCATGGCATTGTTTTGTTACTTTTTAGTACATTGTGTTGAAAAAAAATTGTTAAGAAGTCGGTTCTCTTTTTTAACTTTTTTACCTCTATGAATTTTAAATATAATGAAAGCAATATAAATATAAAAAAGGTACAGGACGAGGATCTCTAACAGTGGATGACGCAATAACAACATTTGTTGCACGTATGGGCTCGCCCACCTCAATACCACGATGGAGACCCCACGGTGGAGGGGACGCACAAGAAGAGGTAATATTCTCTTTCAGTGCGTCTCCTCCTCCTTAGATTAAAGACATGAAGATTTAAGGGCAACGGTCACTTTGCTAATTCAGCCTTTTCTGGTGGTTGTTTGCTCGCTTGAGTTTGTAATATTAAAAAAGTCTGTGCTACAATAATATGTTACATCGTTATGCTTTACTTAAACCACAAATACACTGTTTTTTGCAAAAAATTACACACATTTCTGAATATCATTCACAATTTAACAAGCATATGATATGCATTCAAGGGTTCTTTTATGGTTGCAGATTGCACTCGTAAACGTATACGTTACGTAACATTCCATCCGTTAAATTATGATATTTATTCACAATTTTTCATACAATTTTTCGAGATGTCTTGAAAAAAGTTAATCCTTACGTTAAATATTTGTGTTTAGAAAAATACGTAAATAGATTTTATATCTGGCTTTTATATTGCAACACATTCAAATGGATTTCATTTAATTACTTGTGTTAAGTGTTAAAGGCACAGTAATAGAAATAAAAGTATAAATTATAAGTATCTTTAGTTTAGGTGATTTAAAAAACTAAAATTATATTTTACTTAATACTACTAATATTATAAACTATGTCTCGTTGTGTTGTGTTGTGTGAATGTTTACATGGATGGATGTTTGTTTGAAGATAGCTCTATGTTGTGTACGCACAAGCTCCATACATGAAATGGAACAGTCGGCTGCGTCCGACCGTTACAATTACGTGACAATGGAACCTCGTTCTGTTCGCAACTATTTTTTAACTTTTGCGCGGCCAATGGTATCACGCATCTCACGACGCCGGCTTATCACCCAGCCAGCAACGGCCAGGCAGAAAGTTCGGTGAAAATAGTAAAAAAGGGCATAAAAAGTAGCCATTTAGCTAGTAGTACTGCAAAAGAGTGCAAGTTACGACTTTTAACATTTCTGTACGACTACAGGAACTCCATTCATTCCACCACAGGTTCCTCTCCCGCCGAGTTAGTTTACGGGTGGAAACTTAGGAGAGGTTAGACTTACTTAATCCAAGATCACCGTCGTCTTCGTGCGTTCCCCTAGCTGAAATTGTAAATGATAAGCAGTGTTCGCAAATTAAAGCTTACGGCGGGAACAATAAACTTTGTTTTTCACCCGTTGACCAGGTATTATTAAAAAAAATTGAAATAACAAATTTACCTGGCACCAAGGAACAGTGATAAAGCGATGTGGTAAAGTGCTGTACATGGTACAAGACAACGTTTCCATGACTACAGCGAAGAAACATAAAAATCAGCTGTGGCTGTATAAAGGTGATGCTAAACCGAATACATGGGACTACGATGATATTTTCGAGCCAGAGAGTCCCATATCATCGATGTCGTCTCAGCAGTCAGGAGGGACAGGAACTGCGGAGAACTCCGCGAGCACAAGCTCACAGCGGGGGGAGGATGAGGAGGCAAGTTCATCTCCGGCTACGCCGCCTACCAACCATCCCAACGTGACAGTCACTAGAGGGGTTAGACGCCCAATGTCATTTGAGAATGATGTTTAGCATCACAGGGCCAAATCGTTGTGGTGTTAGTACTAGCCACATATGGATTTTGTATATGTATTTATCTCCTTCTATTTCTCTTATTTAATTTATAATTATGTTTATAAACGATGGGTTATATGTCACCTAAAAGGGGAGGGGTTGTTGTGTATGCACATGCTCCATACATGAAATGGAACGGTCGGCTCCGTCGGACCGTTACGTCAAGGTGACGTAATCAAATTAGTCTGCACTTAGCAAGCGTTGTTTACTTTACTCCCCATACTTATCACTCTAGAACAGCCCAAGACATCTCGATGAAATTTGATTCAGATATAGAACATAGTCTGGAATAACATATGACTACATAGTAAAAAGTATACAAAGTTGTATACAAGTTAGTACATGAATTACTAACTAAGCTTTTTTTTTAAAGTTCCGCTCGGACGGAGTCGTTGACAGCTAGTTATGTAATAAAAACTCTCTCAAACAAGAATCGACAGTAAATGGAGTCGAGATGTTATCGCGTAGACTCAATATACAGCTGTTATCTGTACGATCCCCTGACCGCTGCCAATTCCTGAACGAGTCCTCAAACAAACAAACAAATTAAGAATAATTGACGCACATGACATAATAACATTTAGAATGTATCAGATCAGATAGAGACTTTTAACTTTGAGACCAGTCTAATAACAATCCAAGGAGCCACGCGAATTTACCAAAATAATGAAATGACAAATATCTATAAATCTTCATTTACAGATTCAAAACATACTTTTCGTCGGCAGAGGAATAGGATATTTATATTTCCTATGCGTACCATCCTCTGTATGTATATCCTTCTTATTCCTTGCTTAAAAGTAAAGGATGGAGAGAGCAGTATTACTTCCGCTACTTGTCTTATATGTGGTCCTGGAATTTCACCGGTCTTGCACGAAGCAAAAGAGGTTTTTTGCTGGTTCTACCACTGTTATGGGTTCTTCTGCATGTCTCATGAGTAATTCGTCCAATTTTTTCTTTACAAGTGAAGGTGAGAAGGGAAGAGGACTTAATGTAGACTTCCAGCAACCATTTTGGTTCTTATTAAACTTTACGATGTCACAACCATAAAATAAAATACGAAAAACAACTTTGATGTAAAAAGATAAATTATTTAGATATACAATATGTAAGTTATAAAAGTAAAACTCAGCTACGCAAGGTGGAAAAATTGTGATAATAAAAACAAAAGACGACAAAAACTTAAGAATTTAAAAGTAAACAATAAAAAATAAAAAACAATCCAAGAAGGTTGGTTGCGTACTGGCCACATAGCACCAGAGTCGCAACATACATACATATTCTTCAGACGAAACACGGAATTGCTCCCATTTCATGCCTCTAAAGATTTTTGTGTACTTTACACTTTCAAATACATACTTTTTTACTTTTTATTTATAAAATTATACTGTTTTAAATAATATCATACTTGAAATGCAAAACAAGAATGATACGATTTAAAAAAATATACAGGTCCATATAAGCAGTTAAAACAATTCAAGAAAGTTAGAAACTTCAAAGTACTTTAGCTTGTATCAAATACGAGTAATGTACGGAGCTAGTATTTTAAACAAGATAAGAGAAGAATTGACACGACGCCTGCACGTCCATTACCGTCAGTAACAACACGTTAGAATTTACAATGTTGTTGTTAACATCCATTAAGTTTAATGAGAACTTTGCCCCTTATACTTTCCATGCAATATTTGAATATTTACCAGATATATTTAAAGAACGGCGTCGGTGGCTCAGGGGCTAAGCACTTGACTTGTAATCTGCAGGTCCTGGTTCGAATCCCGCCATGTACCAATGTGTTTTTCGATTTTCCAATTTCATGTATACATTAAACCGACGTTATTACGGTGAAAGAAAAAATCGTGATGCAACCTGCACATATCTGCGAAGAAATTCAATGGTGTGTGTAAAGACAACCAACTCGCATTGGGCCAGCGTGGTTGACTACCTAGTCACCCCTAACTTGGGGTAGGCTCCGAGCCCCTCAGCGGGGACGTATAGTGAGCTGATGATGATGATATTTAAAAAAAAGAGTACAATAAAAGACATAGAGGAAGACGTTACTTGATAAAAGTAGCTTAATAATGATTAACAATACAATTATACTATTAATGTTACAAAACATTGTAGTATAAATTGTAGGAACAATGTAAATTGTAGTTGTAACAGTTAATCAAGCTTATCTGATGAAGCGTTCGATAGTCCAATAACTGGGCCGAACGCCGATTGTCTGCCGCTTGCGGGCCGCGCTGATTTGTGGACTCGCTCCCCAATGTATCCCGGATACACGCGCACTTGACAGGGATGATTCCCCAATTATACATACCATTGATATATCTTAAAGTATAGAAGAACATCGACGGTTCCTACACATGTAGTCATGACCGAACAAATGCGATTTTACGTTCAAGTACAATAATGTTTATTGATCTTGTTCGGTACAAACATTTCGAATTATAATGTACTTAGCCGTTATTAAAAAAGAATTATACGATAATAGAATTAGGTGAAAACATTATTTTACAAAAGCAGAACATAACTAAACCTGCTGTCAGCGACCTGTTATCGCGGCAAGAGTTACAGTTCTCATTCACATGAGGACGTAACAGTGAGGCAGAGCAATAGACAGCGCAGTACTGCTATTATTTGAAAGCACACATCAAGGCACAATATATCTACTATGAGAGCAATGATACAAAAGAAGTACTGCCTTGTTTACTGCTCTGCCTTATTGTTTTGTCTTCGTGTGAAATCAAAACCACTGCGGCCGCAGTACCGCTACACTCTGCGGATTTATTCCTTTTATTCAACCAGTTTGTATTTATACACATTACACACCGCTGTTACCTCTTTATGTGCCTTATTTATAGCATTAAGTAGTCAACAATTCACACGACTTAAGTTGGTATTCTTAGTAACAATTATTTTTTTTAGAAAAAAAAGGGGACCAACGAGCCAACGCCAAGAATACTGATACTGCAGCATGTCGTTTCAAAAGAAGCAGGGTAGGCGACAGTACTCAACCTGTGGAACATCTGCATTGATTGGTTTCAGGTCAGAGCATGCATTGTTGACTTGGTGCTCCGACCCTCCAAAAAGCTGGCAATCCAAACTCGGTCCCATGGGTGGGATGCAAAAAAGAACTGCATCTCATCCCAGTCTGCTGACCTGCAATTACACACTCGGCGAACGTCATTTGGTTTGAACCGTGAGGGAAGCCAGATAGGCACTGTTGACCGGATCAAGCAATGGTCCGACGAGCCCAAGGGGGAGTCGACAGCTGCAGGGTCAGATAATATGACAAGGCAAAGTCGTGGACAGACCTGCCGCGTGATCAGTGGTACAAGAGCCAAGCCAATCGGCATGGTGGGCGTTGAAGTCGCCAAGTACCATGAATTAGCTGAAGGAAATCTGTACGAGAACGGACTCTGTAGTCGTTAAGACTTGCGCGATAGATAGACGCGATGAGGGGGATTCTCGATAACTGGGGTTTTCTGTACCCCCAGAGGTATATTCTCTTCCAATCGCACTGCCATGCTATATTAAGAAGAGTTTGACCTCCGGCACACCCACTCATCAGACGAAGCGCGATTTACTTCCACTTCACACTGAAAAAGACGACATACTTCGTGGTGTATAATTCTTTGGTCAAAAGAATGTTCGTCATTTGTTTAAGCCAAGAAATCTATTTAAAAACTGACACTAAATACCCCAGTCACTTTTAGGGGAACGAAAATTTTACCACGATAATAAAGTAGGGGTCGATTGTCCGAAATAATTTACCTCCACTTAACGAAAAGTGAGAAAATTTGAGTGCCGTGACCGCAATTTGAATAAGGGGGAATAAAGATTTAAAAACATTTTTTAATTTAACTCCAGTGGCCGATTATAGCAACATGTTTTGGCACACTATAAAGTAGCTGTAAGATTTTTTTTATTTTATCTTTATTTATATACTTTCATTCAAGTTAAGAAATATTCACTAACTAGCTTGTGCTCGCGACTCCGTCAGCGCTAAATTAAAAAGAGTTACTTTGTAAACTATGTGTTAATCCAGACTATGTTCGACATCCTTTTATTCAATTTCATTAAGATTTATTACACCGGTCTGAAGATAATTTCTAACAAACATCCATCCATCTACAATAGATATTCATATCTTACTAATATCACAATACCGAAAATTCACATGGATAGATGTTTCTTTGAAGGTATCTCCAAGAACAGCTAACGGATCCCGAAAAAATTTTACGTGAATGTAGAGTCTAGAAGAACACGTAAGCTAATTAATAATTTTTTTTAATTCCAGATGGAGTCGCGGGTGACAGCTAATTTACGAGTATAACATTAGAAAAAGTAAGATATCAGTAAGAAGTTATCTAACTGACATCTTACGTATCTGATAATTATGAAGACATTACTAAATTATCCTTGCTTCAGAGTCTTGCCGAAACTTTATGAGGTTTTTTACACTTTTTTTCTTGATGGAAAAAAGAGTAACTGAATGACTGCGACTACAAACTCAACACAAAACTTGTTACGAACCTTTTCCGATAGCCAATTGTAAAGAAGAGAAGATGAATAAGTCGTTTTGTAGGAAGCAATCAAAACACATCTGGTCGCCGCGATCGCATCGGACACCGTATTTTCCTTCTTCATATTTTAAAACTTTTCTAATAAAGATTAACTTATTCTAATTCAAATTCCAAACAAGATTTCTAGATCCCGAATTGAAAGTAAGCAAGATTAAAAAAATATTCAAAGATGTTTAAGATTAATTATATGTAAAACGATCAAAAAACTTAAATTACATTCCCGAA
Organism: Papilio bianor; assembly: GCA_011763625.2. Classification (NCBI taxonomy): domain Eukaryota; kingdom Metazoa; phylum Arthropoda; class Insecta; order Lepidoptera; family Papilionidae; genus Papilio; species Papilio bianor. The sequence goes on from JAAOEG020000002.1 coordinate 360,181, forward strand.
CACAAATAAATTTTCTAAACAAATTATGGTGGAAACAAATTTTAGTATCTAGGTAACAAATACGTAGGTAAATTTTCAACAAAATCAACATGTATGGCTGCCGACAAAACTAAAGCCCGACGGGCGCTAGTAATTAACGCTACGAGGTGAAGAGCAAATTTGCGGGGTTTCCTTCTAATTTGGAGAAACACTCCAACTTACAAAGCACGGTATCAAGTAGACCAATAGGGTTGTCACTGAATCAGAATATTCGTATTAGAGTTTGCTCTGCTTCTATTTGTACCTACATTTCGCTATGACTGTATTTTAACATATAAATTGTTTCTTTAAACCATGTCTTACAGTACCTTTATTGTAACATTATTAACTTTTTAATAGGACCACATAACCTTGTCATTTTGCAGTGGATACCGGAATATCTTTAGCGTTATCAGAAAATTAAATTCTTTAATCGGTGCTTAAGAGAATTGAAAAATTTCCAAACAGACAATGTTTTAAATTCAAAAGTGAAGCGCATTAAAATAATATTGAATCGAGTACTTAATATATGTTTCTTTAATGATTTATTTAATTCGATTTCAAATCTAAAACTAGTTATGAGAACTTTACAGGTTAAGCAACTTAGTTACTCCGCTTGCGCAGCGATCCAAAATGGGTTTTGACCTCCGATACAAGAGATCACCAACGTCGCCTGTCCTGTGCTATATCCTGCTAGTAGCTCGTAGCTTCCCTCCACCGGTATCTGGGCCGGCCGACGGGTCAACAGCTAATTGGGGTCCCAAAATATGATCACTTGGTGCTCTGCTGTTCTCTCTCATTGTAAATAAGTGGCCCATCCTGCGAAGTCTCTGAGCTCTGATCTTACCCATTACATATGCTTCGCCAAAAAACCCTGTCAATCTCAAGGTCGTGTTGTGAATTCCTGCTCACGTCTTTCCCCTGGTTTTGGCCCAAAATCTTCCACATAATCTTATAGTTTTAATAATTAAGATTAATTTTGGTTATGTTTGCTAAATCGTATACGTCGTAAATTATAATGATAACTTAATCAGTTATACATAACTTGAACTTGAATTTTATAATTATAGCAATTTAATTTTAAAAAGTTTTAGTTGTGATGAAAATTCATTATGTTATTTGGTTGGTGCTACTTTAAATTTCATTAAAATTCATTGTGGCCACTTGTGCGAGGCCGCACTTTGAGCTCTCCGCTCAAGAACGACTTGAATATCAAACGGTAAAGGTGAAACTTCAACTAGTCTTAGGATCACCTTACACGAAAAATCGTATATAAAATCTACTAAACTAATATTGTATACTTGTGTAGCTGGTATCGGATTGTAAGCGCTCGGTACATACGTCGTTAAATTGTCGATGCCAGTCGTCTATTCCGTCACTACAGGCAGAACGGCCTGGGGACCTTTGGAGTCTTACGTCGAACAGAATTTGTATGTGGACTGAAGTGGATGTATCGTCTGCGAGACGCCAATTCTTCACCTTCCCGAACATTGTGGCCGTACCCGCAGTGACATCTGAGCCGGCCAATTCATGCTAAATATGTTATACCACTGTCAACTGTTAAATTGTGCATATCACAATATTATTATATTTGGTTCATTGCTCAGTTTACGCTCGGAAATGCAACTCTATAATGGCCGCGAGCTAATCTAAATCTCCTAAACAGCGGGAATTATTTCGACATAACGCCGTTCGCCTTTTACCCAATTATCGTATTTCACTAAAATGTTGTTTACTGATATTAAACTTGATAAATCGTTGTTATTTTCATACCAAATATAAATAAACTGTTTTCTTGAATAACTTATGTTATCCTAGCTTAATTTAAGCATTGTTTGGAGTATGTTACAAATTAAAAAAAAGTCTTTTTTAACTTCAATTGCGTTTAAATAGCAACTTTTGTAATAGTTTCAACGTGGATTTGTTCTGAAAAAGACTCCACTTCTGCAGGAATGTAATTTTTAAGACAATATAAGTTTTAATCGCTCAAATAATGTTACAAAATGGAACATTATGTTTTAAATCACGTTTTGCTTTGAAAAGAGTAATTATATTCTGTCGCGACCAGACGATCTCCTCCCCTTCCCTCCTCTACCCCGGCCGCCTCATCCCGCGGGGATCTAACAATTAAGTGTTCTCCACCGCACCAAATAATTGATATTACAACTACCAACTTTGGCATAGTTTTAGTTTGTATTTTGGTTTCTAAATACGAGTATCATGATACCTGCCATTTATTTCTTGTCTCAGTAATTTACCTTAACAGTGAAAGGTTTCAAACTGATTTCGCGGGGTAGAGGATGCATGTATAGACATTTTTAACGTTGAATAAGCCAGCTCTTGATAATGACGAAAGAGCGTCGGTGGCTCAGAGGTTTAAGTACTTGATTTGTAATCTACAGGTCCTGGGATCTAATCCCGCCGTGTACCATCACATATTGGAGAAAAAATTCAAAAATATATATGTGAAGTTAATCAATACAGTTGACCTGGACCAATATAGTTGACTAAAACCTAATCACCCCTTAACATGTGTAGGCTCCTAGTTCCTCAGTGGAGACGTATAGTCAGCTGAAGGTGATGATGATGATGATCGACCCAACGACTTAGATCAACGGTTTTGGTCAAAAGATTAGCTAGCTTAGTAAAATCCTTTGTCTTTTAAAGGCAGGCAATACATCTGCAATCTTCTACCTTATATTTCGCTATTGCAATCGAATCAGGTAACTTGCTTGCTTGTGACCATCTTATAAATATTATAGATGCGAATGTTTAAATGGATGGATGAATGTTAGAAGGTATCTTCAGAACTATTCCTCGAATTTCTATGAAATAAGACATAGATCTAGAACATAGTCTTGAAGAACAGATAGGATAGATAGATTGTTATTAAAGTTAATTCATTCCGCGAAGATAAAAGAAAGAAAGAAAACACATTTATTACCACACAAATTCTATAAAAATATATCTCTGATTTACAACAATTAAAATAAAAGTATGGCAATAGGAGCCAGCACAGCGTATGAAGTCGCAGGTAAATCTTAGTATACTATAAAAAGTAAAATTTGTATACTATACTGGTCTTACTATCTTACTCTTACTTATGTTATAAGCGAATGTAACTCTGTCTGTCTGTCTCGTTTTCACTCGGAAACTCTCTCCACCCACACCACTCCATCACTCTAGTCTAGAGCCTGAGAAAGGACATAGGCTACTATTTAATGCGAAGTGAAGGTGGTAAGTGGTTGGAAGGGTCGGATTGAAAGTGGTATAAAAGTGTCATCATTTGTAGAGCCAAAAGCTTGAAACGATTGTTTTGTTAATACTTACTTAATATTATAATTTCGAAAGTAACCCTTTCTGTCTGTATATTAGTAGTGGCTGTACATTTCCCTGCTTGAGTATTATTATGAAGTTGTACTCAAAAAACACAAAATAAATTTAAAACATTAAAGCATTAAAGTATTTAAACGTATGTATGTTATTTGTAAAATAATTAGCTATAACAATTACAAACGCTACTCAAATACACTATTCCACACGGACGAAGTCGCGGGCACAGCTAGTATACTATAAAACCTTGATCACTTATACAGTTGTTGTGAATTACGTTGGATAAATGAGGAGCTCATAGCGGCGCGAGAGACGGATGTGATAGCCCAAACAAATAGCGGGATTACCAGATTTAACTCACATTAAATAAGACTGATGTTCTTCTCTTTATTTGTCAGATTGGTGACTTCAAATTACTTCTATCATATATCAAGCTTTGCAAAAGCCACTCAGCGGGCCGATATGTAAATATAGATGTTAAATTCTAATAATATTATATTCCAGAGTTAATAATCGTATAGACGATTACTGCTAAACAGATCTCAATGAATTTTGGCATCGCTGTAGAATGTAGTCTGGAAGAACACATAGGCTACTTTTAATCCCGGAAATAGTGACGGTTCCTGCAGGATACATTAATATTGTTTATTGGATAATTCTGCAACGGTCCAACGTATCTTATTAAAATTTGGTATAACATTAAGCAAAGTCTGGAGTAACACTTGGTATACGGTTTATTTGCGAAAAACGTTAGGTTCCCGAGGGATACGTAGTTTTTTTGTTATTTAAATATTTACTCGATAATTCAGTAACGGTTTAACATATCGTACTGAAATTTAACACATATATAGAATATATTATAGTTTCTATAACCACATATGCTACTTGTTACGTTTTTGTTTAATTCTGGAGACGGAGTCTCCTGCAAAAGCTAGTATCACTACATAGTATAAAACAAAGTCGCTTTCTCTGTCCCTATATCCCTATGTAAGCTTAAATCTTTAAAACTACGCAACGGATTTTGATACGTTTTTTTAATAGATAGAGTGATTGAAGAGGAAGGTTTATATGTAAAATAACATCCATTCAATAGTGGAGAAATACTGTTATTTTTGAGGTTTCTAATGTGATGTCGTAAATAATTACATTTTTTCAGCTTACGTTACAAACGCAAGCTAAACCCTACGAGATTTATCAGATTTATACCCGGGCGAAGCAGGAGCGAGCCGCTAGTAGATAATAAATTCTAGTCTAGATGTATTATGAGATGTGTAAAGAAAAAAAATTGGTAATAAAAACGAGCTTTGTAAAATTATTTACAAGATGACTCTAATTGATATCATCATCAGCCTTAATCTGCCCACTGCTGGACATAGGCCTTCCCCAATGCCTTCTAATTGATATGACAACAAAAATTGCCTTTAACACAAAAATATACAACTTGAATAAGAATTCTACATTTTTTTTCTTATTCAGTTTCTTTATTATTTCTTGGTACCAATAAGTTAAAACTTAACAGAGAAATAACAGATTTATCAGAGAATACAATTTGTAACATCGCCTCTTGTTTCTCGAACAATAAAAAAACTACAGCGCACTCTCCTAATGGCACGGGAATTGAATTTCAGTCAGTAATTTTCTAAAAGCTTCCGACCACCTGCAAAGTATACACAACACTAAATGTACAAAAATTACTTTCATTGTATTTTTATTAAACAACTGTTTTCGTTTGTAAAACTGACATGCTAAAGTTAGATTTCGCAAGAATTGCATTATTTTTTTTAATAACAAATTAAAGCTATTAGAAGGAGGATGGATTTTTTTTAATATCACAAGGTGCCAAACGAGCAAGTAATCCCCTGAAATCCCTGAAATAGTGAAGTGACCGCCGCCCATAGACATCCGAAATTGCAGATGCGTTGCCTACCTTTAATCAACGAAGTCAATCAACTCCTCCGTCAAGTCCACTTCCCCTTCCTAACCTTTCCACATAAGATAGGGGTGGGAAGAGAAAGAAGAATGAAATTAGGCCTCCCTCACCACACTCATCAGACGAAACGCGGAATAGCTGCCACTTCACGCCTGTCTTCTGTGCGGTATTACACCGTGTGAGTGGGCCTATTCATGTCGCCTATTCGAGATGTTAAAGCGGGATCTACCATTGTTAAAAATTTGTATTTTTACTTTAAATAAATCCTGAAACTACGAAACCTATTTATGAAGCTACACTATCCACGGGTGTTATAGGCCATGTTTTTTCCGTTTTTTTTTGGCGTGGACAAAAGCTAGTTAATTATGAAGACCAAACATATAAATGATCCAAATACTAGTAACTTATAGGTGTGATGAAGCGTAGGCCATGTTAGTCGTTAAATATGTGATATGCTATGGAGCAGACATTGTCATTTACTTGGCTTGTTTTAATTTTCACCATTAAAATAAATGTGTAAACATTATTATTTCAATTTATTAACCATAATATTGGTAACCCACCAGCAATGAACACTCTCGATCAATATAAACGAATGTTTCAATAACTTTAAACGATACAGGCTTCGTCCACAAGGCTTCCGTTATTTAAGTTTGCTTCCGACGAACAATTCTTAAAAGGAATCTTCAAAGCAACAACAGCATTTGGGCGAATTCCAAGTTAATACTCGCGCTGACTGAAACCGTTCCCAACAACTTCTACTTTACTTGGTGTATTGTATTCATTTAAAATGGATATTAATACAAGAAACTCGGAACAAAGACAAATAAATGAGTATGCCACTTAGTGTAAATTTTGCTTACTAAAACTACACTAAGCGCCGTATGCAATAATTCTTGCATTCATCACTTGAGTACTAACCATTATTTTTTGAATAAATATAGTAAGTAAATAATCCGCTTCTCCT
>JAAOEG020000002.1:384895-401998 GCA_011763625.2 Papilio bianor
AGGTTGCCCTGTGTTTCAAGAGCCAATCCCTACCCCTTACAATAAATCAATACATATGCCTTATTAAGTGCCTAAGTAGACAAAAAAAAAGAAACATGACATTTTTATACAATATCAAAAAGAAAGAATTCGTTGTACACAATTTTTTTTGTTATATTTGGGTGAGCGTAATTTAAGTGTGTGTGTTTCTGTGTGTGTAAGTTTTGTGTGTAGTATGTAAGGTATCCCTGTGTGCATGAGAGATGAGTCATAGTTTATAAATAAATTACAATATACAACCTATTGGAAACCAAGCACTTGTATCGTCATTCTGACTAAACACCCAGGTTTTACTCATGGTAGAAAATCATAAAAAAACCTATATTTGACGTGTTTCATTCAAATTCGACGTCTAATCATAAGAATTTTCAAAATGTCAAACATTAAAATAGTAAATAGTGTCAAGAGCCCAGTTTTCATTTCGTTTTCTCCTCTCCGGATTAGGTATCTTAAGATTTTATATCCATGACAACTTCTATAGAAGTGTGGAAGTCGATGTCCTATGTATGTCTGAAGCCACGCTCCTTTAATATATTTTTATAGATACATTTGTACCTACAATGGTTAAGGATTTCTCTAATTAAAGTTCATTACGCAAAGTAACATATTCGATGAGTAACGGAATTTTCTGGAAACTATACATTTAATTTTACGATAAAAAAATTCTTAACAGATATGAACAATTTAAAAATTACATTATCATTATTAATAGTAGGAAGTATTTGATAAAATAATTAGATAAAAAATGTAAGATATATTTTTTATGGAACAATGATCTATGTATGTGAGGTCAAATGTAAATGTGCCTGATATCATCAAAATTACATAATATCGTCACATTCATATTGCAATTATACCGAACACTTACGAGGCCAAATTATTATCATATCTGGTTTGGTTACTGTAGGTTCTTATCGTTTAAATACATGGATAAAAGTATATTATCATACCATCTATTCTCCAGTTTCGGCAGAGACAATAATAATAGAGAAACCGCGAAATTTGTTCTACCTAAGAGGCAATAAATGAGCTGATCTAATTCTATCATATCAACTGCTACACTGATGGTTTATAATAAATCCAAACACACAAAAATCATAAAAATCGGTTCAACTGTTCTTGAGTTACAAATGGTGTAACTGATACGACTTTATTACAAATGGAGACTACGGGTGTCCGAATTCGAAACTTACGAAGTACTCGCTTCGAATCGAATTAGGATATTCAGTTCGATATTCGATCGACTTTTAAATCTAGTTATTTTATGTTACAGATAGAAATGAAGGTATGTATTTTATATATAATTCGTCAGTAGAATATTTTGATAGACGACGTAATGGAATTCAAATTGAAAATAATATAAGATCTAGTGAAATATCGATAATTCGAGTATTCGGAAAGATTCGATCCGTTCCAAACTTTTCGAATAGTTACAATTTTCTAATTATTCGATTCGAAGTTCAATAAAAAAAGAATATTCGATTCAATTCGAACATTCACATACCTCAAATAGACATAATATATTAGAAATAAATTATAATACTTACTTTTAACGAATGTCACGAAGATAAAGTGACATCTTACTATTTCATAACCGTTTCTAATTATCTAGACAAATATACCTTAAGGGTCCGTTCACACAGATCGAAGGGTAGAGCAGATTTTTATAGCAAATAAAATTGAGCTTTCTATTGGAACAAGGTATAATTTTATTTTGCACGTCTTTTCTTATTAAGAGGCAGTGTAAATAAACGAGTAAAGTTACCTTAAAACTTGTTTCTATTTCATTGCGATAAAAATTTGCAACCCTAAACTGGTAGTACCTATACAGGTGGCGTATAAAGCCATTTATACTGACCTCGCCGAACATATTGACTATTCCTATAATAGAGATGAGCATGGAGGCCTGGGACTCGTTGAAGCCGAGGCTGATGCCGCTGTCGGCGATGTACACGTAGGGCACGTCGTACCACATGTACAGCAGGAAGTTGGACAGCGTGAACACGAGGAACGCGGGGTTCTTGAAGTGAGAGAAATCCAGCACGTCCACCACCAGGTCCCAGAAGTCCCACAGGCCCGCGTACCATTGCACCTGGAAATTGTAGGATGCCAATGCATTACAAATTGCTATGCTAAAGATAACAATGTCACGGAGGAGAAGACGCATAGAAAGAAGAAATATTCTCTTCTAGTGCGTCTCCTCCTCCATCGATTTAAATTAGGCAACACATCTGCAATTGTGCATGTCTATGTGCAGCGGTCACTTCGCTATTTCAGCTATTTTAGGTGTCCTCTTGCTCGTTTGGCACCTTGTAATATAAATAAGCGACGAGTATTTAAGTAAAATCTTTAGGACATTTGTTTCATATGTATTTAAGGTGATTGCTATCAAAAACCATATCTATATTCTATCTACATATATTCTATCTATCATTTAGAGGTCATGTAATCAATTTTTCGAAGAAGACTATCTTAAGTCAAAAATTTACGCCAATAGTTCGGACAGAGCACCCGTTCGCTTTTCAGAACTGCGGTCTGCCTCGCCGAACTTCTAAAGATGGCACTTTAAGAAAAATTCGTTGTGTATAAATATAAGAACATATTTACCCGTATGAACTACTAGTGAAAATAATTTAGAGTTTGACGAATCCTCGGTTCGTCAATAATGAGTAGACCTACTATAAAAAACAATGCACTTGGTACAGTAATATCAATCAGCGGCAAATGTCTCATTGTACGGCGAAGGCATCTACAACGTAGTATACATAATGATTTCCATACAATAGCTGCGACACAAAAACACTACCTTCAAACTAAACAGCCGTTATAATTCCCCTTTGTCTTTTATCCACTCTCCAACTCAGCTACTAGAGAAAGACAAAGGGAATAAAAAGATTTACTTAGCTATTATCTACAAAACTTTATTGAATGATAGACCACAAGGACTCGATACAGTGCATCTCAATAGGTTGATTAGCAATCACTTAAGCCAATGTAGATCACTTCTTGACCCTCTAAAGATTGACAACAATGACATCAATTGACTTCGCAACCAATCCTATATGACTACATCACAAATAACAAATTTAATCAAACGTAACTTTGGTACAGCGTCTCTAATTACCTCTAAAGCTTCACAATAAACAGAATGGTAAAGCCCACTTTAACATCTTCGCACGAATGGGCCGGCTAGCCCGGTACAACACCACGACCACACAGAAGACAGGCGTGAAGTGGAAGCAATTCCGCGTTTCGTCTGATGAGTGTGGTACCGGAGGCCTAATGCTAGTCCTCTTCCTCTTCCCATCTCTTTCTTATAAGAGAAGGGTGAGGAGAGGACGCATAGGAAGAGGAAATATTCTTTTTCAGTGTTTCTCCTCCTCCGTCGATTACAGGTAGGCAACGCATCGGCAATTGCTGATGTCTACGGTCAACGGTCACTTCGCTATGTCAGCGATTTTAGGTAGCCGCTTGCTCGTTTGCCGCCTTGTATTATAAAAAATAAAGAAGTTTAAGAAAACTGAGTCTGCAAATGAAATGATAACAAAATCTAAAAATTTCAATAATTGGAAATTGGAAAAAACCAATGGATTACATTAGTTAATAAAATGCACACACTCACCTTTTCTTTGGCAATAGTGGTCATGGAGTTCCTGAAGATATTGGGACATGAGGATGCTCGCAGCCGGTATCGATTTATGTTCAACATGGCACCCCTGTAGGTCAAGGAATGCCGATGTATTCTCAAGTCTTTTAAAAACGCCGGAGGTTTTTTAGTACTGCCGCCCGCTTGTCGTCGCAGCCAAAGCGCCACGGCCGCCTTGTCCCCAAGAGGCACAGAATTGCTGGTGTTCTCCGGAGGAGGCGGTGCCGACAACGGGGAGATAACACCCGGCGAAGTGGTGCCCGGTGACGTCAGAGCTCGTGGCGGAGACTGCTCGTGCAGCCGGCCGTTGTCGCTGAAGCTTCTCGAAGGTAGCATCATGCCCGGGTAATTCTGCGCCATGATCGCGTAAGCCCGACCTTTGTTGGACATCATTTCGAACACTTCGAGCGACACGCCCTCCCCGCCCGTCATGAACGTTGGTAGATCAACTAGAGAACTAAATTGCGGGACAATGGGAGACGACACCGTCTCTATATCTCCAGACTCGGCTACTTTCTGCGAGCCTCCGGTACTACTCTTGCTGTCCGAAAAACTGTCAGCCGAAGCCGCTAGGCGTTTGTTTCGTTTTCGTTCCCTCTTTCTTTTTCTCTCCTTCGCTCTTTCCTCGTTCATCGTCGCGGTCCACGGCAAATCGCGGAACAATAGACCGCATACGGCCATGTTTAGGAAGAAACCGGCCAGGATCAACGTCGTGCCGCGCCATCCGTACTCTTCCAACAAGATGTGTGTCAAGGGTGCAAAGATAAATGTTCCGATTCCGCTGCCACACACCGATATACCGGTAGCTAAAGAACGCTTTTTCTCAAAATAATAGGCCACGATGACGACAGCCGCCACGTAGCACAAACTCAGTCCGAAGCCGGCCATGATGCCAAAAGTGAGGAAAAGCGTTTCCACGTTATCGACGAACGCCGATATAACAAATCCAATAGATGCCAATACGGCTCCAAAAATCGTCATTCGACGACATCCGTATCTATCTGTCAAAAAACTAGCGATCGGGCCCGACAAGAGGGGCATCGCCATAAATATTCCAGCGATCAAGGCTGTCTTGCCTTTACTCTCGCCGAAGTACTCTAAGAAATGCGGGTAGAACACTCCAAAGCTAAATGTGATTCCGTCGGCAATGAGGTTGACCAAAAAGGACGCGAAGACGACGACCCAGCCCCAGCCGCCGTCCGGGGGCCGCGCCTCAGCGATGGACAGCTCCTCATCGTCAGAGCTCGATGTGGAGCTGGAACCGGACACGGAGCCGGCAGCGAGCGGCGACTGCGCGTCGAACTGCACGTGTAACCGACCTACGGGTTTCCGCGGCACATTCTCACTAACGGCATTGACGCATGTAAGCAAAGGTTCGCTCTCCGGTATGGAGGGGAGCGCGCGCGGGGCGAGCCGCAAAGTCTCTGGTTCGCTTAGGGCCTCCGGTGACGGGGCCTCTGCCTGGGTTTGGCCGGGTCCTCCTTGGAGCGGCCGATGGTGCGCGGGCTCCGGCGGCGACGGGCGGCGCGCGCGATCCATGCCGGCGGGGCTCGCCGGCAGCGGCGGTGCTGCGCCTTCTTATGCGGCGCGGTCTCACCTGTCCGCCTGCCTTCCATGCGGACACCACAGCGCCGCCGCGACCTCATGCTGCAACACAAAAACACAATTGTTAATTGAAAAAAACCTTTAACGAATTCTCTCTAATTAATTAGAATTTTATTCATATTTGAATATTCAGTGTCGAGTGGTAACTCTAGTCCTTCGTTACGAACGACGTCAATAATTGTTTTGAATAGATGTTCTGTATACAATAAAGTAAATTAACGTTTGTTACCGTCATTGCAATTGTATCAATATAAAAATGACAGATTTCTTTGTTTCATGTACACACGTAATAGTTTTCGAAGGTACAACATATTACCTAAAGAAAATACCTATATTATTGTAACTAGAAATATCCAATTGTTTATACTCTACGAGTATCTTACAAAATGATGAAGGACGTATATCGGATTTAAGTACATCTGTTAGCGACGTTTCCGAGAAACCGGTTTTGAACCCTAAGCACCCAAACATTATTGGCCGATCCCAGATCAGCTTTATTCGTGAAATCGACCTTAATTCCTTTAAATTGTGACTTATTAAATTAAAACAAATGTACCTTATAATGCCACTGGGACGTAAGCATACACAAAAGGTTCAATACAGAGATTCAAAAGCTCTCAAAATAGACCTAACAGGAAACAATTTATATGATCACATTATAAGCTGAGGATGAATGACATTACTAAGAGGATGTACAAAGTGTTAAAACGTCGCAGAATACCAGATGACAATGAGCCGGGAAGTTTGACCGCGGTATCAATAGAAGAATGATCATCTTGGTTTCCAGCCTGCGTCACGAGTGACAATGACCGAATATTTTGATTTAATATATGTTATGTTTTAAATTATCCGTATGGTTGGCAAGAGCATAACATGCTAAAGGGTTAATCATGACCAATCGGAACAATTCTAATCAATGAATTCTTAACAATACAAATAAGATAAAAAAAAGGATTGTAATTTTAATGTTCCGATTTGCATATTTTATTAAGAAATGACAGGCAAAATTCAAGCCATTTCATTGAATACAAAATAAGAAGGAAAATTATAACGACTTCATACACAAGTAAACAAAAACCAATAACTTGCGCTGAAACATTTTAAAGTGAAATGCGCTTGAACGGAAAACAGGCATTTAGTACAACAGTGTATTTGGAGCGAAAAAAAGACAAGGCCCAGGTTGTGTCATGGTTACCCGTATTGTACTGTTTGGAGAATAAATCGTAATTATGTTACTAATATTAAAAGTTTAAATAACTGGATGGAAGCATATTTTTTTGAAGATATCTCCAAATCGGTTTAACGTATCTCAATGAAGTTAGGCATAGCTATAGAATATAACAGGCAAAATATATAGAATGCTAACTAATTTAGTTTTATATTTCGCGGGGACGAAGTCGCGGGAAAACGCTAGTATGTCTTAATATGAAAATATAAAGTTGATAGAGTTTGTGTAGTTCCTTATATTAGTCAAATAAAAAGCAGCCATTCCCACCGGCATCCCCGAGGGAAATCATTTAATACGGACCGAGGATGGGGCGGGTCTTTGTACACGACACAGATAACGAAAAAGTTCTGTACTCTCAATAATCACAACAGACGTTACGAGAGACATGATTTTCAGTTATTTACATTATTTGCAGTCTTTTAATAGTAAAATTAACCCATGTTATGTTATAATATTAGTATTTAGTACAATATTTATAAAAACGAGGTCTGTCTACACGGTCAAAGGCAACCTCGCGACCGAGGCCGACTTTCCGAGAGGCCGTGACAGAAATCTAAAAACATTTCCGCAAGCAAACAACATGCTTTACATGCATTCACAAACTGTCTAAATAATCCTACTAATATTATAAACGCGAAAGGTTTTAAGAATGTACGGATGTATGTCACTCTTTCGAGCAAATATTACTGAATGGATTTCGGTCAAGCTTTACTATAATATATAGCTTTATTTATATAGATATTGTGCTAATTATCCAAAGCATATACGATACAAGTGTAATGTTTCGATGGATGTTTGTTTAAAGATATCTCCAGAACGGTTCAACGGATCTCGATGAAATTTGGCACAAATATAGAACAGCCTGGAAAAACTTATAGGCTACTAAGTTTTTTTTAATTCCGCGCGGACGCAGTTGCGGGATAAAATAATTCCAACCCATAAATCCCAGGTTTGGGTTCCTATACGCTATTAATCAACCCTTAACTACCAGGCTCGAATTTTATAAAAAGAAATCCATATTTGTAGTAAAAAACTTATTTATATTATCTATAATCACATAACTTATAAGATAGGTTCAGCAAAGCGATAAATATATTCAAATAATGATAGGCAGATAACATCATCACAATGCCCCCGTATCTATGTTAAATGTTTAAATACTTCCTAGTAAGACAAATATCTATAAATTTTAACAGCCGTATAAACTACGTAACCAAGTTACTATAATACTGTATTTACGGTTTTCTTATGAATTATACAATATTTCCAACGTTGTTTTGTTATCGTTGTGATAACAACAAGATTAAATACGCCAAATCGATATCATCTCATGAGTATAGATGTAAATCTTCTAGATAAGCTGTGATTCCTGTTAAATAAAACTTATTTTTAGCTAGATAGAATTGATAAGATTTTTTTTGTGAAGTACAAATATTTAGTTTCATATCACTAACCTTTAAAATTTTCTTCTCATATAATCTAAAGACTTATCGATTGTTAGTTATTGCCCGCGACTCCGTCCACAAGGAATAAAAAAATATTGTAATTAGTAGCCTATGTGTTCTTACAGACTATGTACAACATATATATGCCAAATTCAATCGATGTCCTCCGAGCCGTTTTTGAGATATCTCTATTAAACACTTCGAGTATATGTGCCGGAACACTTCGAGTATATGTGCCGGAGGCCAAATTTATGTTCTCTTCCCCTTCTCACCTGTTTCTTATATCGAAGGTATGGAAAGGGATAGTGGATGTGCCCTACAAGGAGTCGCATATGAGGAAATATTCTCTTTCTGTGTGTCTCATCTGTCGACTAAAGGCAACGCATCAGCAATCGCGGATGTCTCCGGACAGCGGTCGCTTCGCTATTTCAGCGAGTTTTGGTAGCCGCATGCTTGTTTGCCACCTTCTAGTATAAAACCAACCATCCATATACCTAAACTTTCGCATTTATAATTAAGATGTAAGAAAATTTTCTGTGATTTAATCCCCAAAGTTATATGCTTCTTCATATATATGTGAAGTAGTAGCAGTCATATAACACCACAAAAACATATGACACACTTCTGTAACACGAATACCGATTATTTGAAACTTTCAGCTATTTATGAACGTTTACGTTCGAGTCTAAATTAACTCGAGATGTATGAAACCAATGCCAAATATCTGGAGAATCGAGAAAAACTACCAAACATGTGAGGCGCATATGGAGAGGGAAATTAATGTGTCCCGCAGTGTCTGAGACTGGCCGGACGCCAGACTGCGATGCCCCTTTACGTCAGCCTGTATAAATAATTCAAATGTTTGGCAACAGGACCGCGCCAG
The DNA here is from genome assembly GCA_011763625.2 of Papilio bianor. NCBI lineage: Eukaryota > Metazoa > Arthropoda > Insecta > Lepidoptera > Papilionidae > Papilio > Papilio bianor. The sequence continues at coordinate 393,742 of JAAOEG020000002.1, forward strand.
ACTTGCGAAAATTTCCAAATTAATACAACGTGGATAACCAACAATTTAATCATTAAAAAATACTGGTCAAAATTTAGGAATTACTATCTCCAGGTTCTTTAAATCAATCCTTACGACTAACATATCGGAATATTGATTAAATTTTTCTCGTATGAAAACAAACATATTTCCGTTTCTGATTTCTTCAATAGGGACATTTAAAATTAAAGTTACGTTAGAGTTGAGTAAACAGAGTTATATAATTCATGTTAAATGAAAAACAACAAAACTGAACCCGTAGACAATACAACATTCGATTAGGGATATCGCTAGTCGAATCGACAGTGTGTCAACAAATATAGAAAAATTACGTGACATGTCGAAAGATGTCAGTTCCATACATTTTTAACTTAATCATTGAATCGCTTCGGAGCGAATGTACTTTGTCTAGGAGGACTGTACAAATAGTATGTACGTAAACAAGATGCGTGGTGAGTGTTTACAATTTTTATTTTTAAACATATTCTGTTATATTCCAAGTTTACAATATTCGATAAGCCATCTGTTAGTATAAAATAGTAAATCATTTTATTAATTATTAACAATGATGACTTTTATGGTTTCTTTAACCAAAAAATGCCTAAATAATTTTTCACAAGATTTATTTCACTGCAATATAATTAGACAGGATATTTTTCATAGCGGTCTTCGTAAGTCGAATAAAATAGAGGTACCTTTGGCGAAGGATTTGCAGAGAGCTGCGAATGATTAATGACTACCACAACCTTTGTGCTCCTGATGGAATTCCCGAAAAAGACTTCGCTGTGTAAGCATTCAGGTTATAACATCTTGTTTACCAATGCAAACATATTTTTCGTCAAGAAAACTAATAAATGCTGACATTGAGGATTTTATTTTAGCTTTTGTCGCTTGAAAAGCGAATTGAGCCTAAGCTTGGCTTAGTTAGGATTGTTACAAGAAAATATAAGTAACAAATAAATCTGCTGACTCAAACACCAACAGAGCCCTAAAAACGGTAAATCGACTATCGACCATTTATTAAACTCATAATAAAGAAAACATGGAGTAGGATAACGATAAGCAGTTTTTTAAGTGGTTTTTCGTGGATTGAATTATACTTCGGAGAATACCAAAGTTCTTATACAAAAGACTATCATTTTTGTCTCATGTAACTAAGTTCATACGTATGCCGACCTCGAGCACCTCAAATAGAAGACAATTTAGACTTTGCATTAAGTCATTCTGTCGGTCTTTGAGCAAACGCCGGCGCCAACGGGCACACGTTCGCCGGTCATCATTCAGTTAACTGTTCGCCGGATGTCACCCGTCATTCAATTGTCTTACTTCTACTTAACGCTTTAACAGAATAATTTGCTCGATGAATCGATCACATTTCCTGACTGTTAGCTATATTTAGACAAATTGCCTCTTTTACCTAACATATATGATTAGAACGAAAAACGAAACGTTTTATAGTACTACTATTTATTTTAGTAGCTTTTTACTCTCTGAAAGCTCGTTGGTATTTAGTTTAGAAAAAATCTTATTTAAGCACGTACAAATAACAAGCTTTCATGAAAAAAGCTCAATTCAAATAAGCTTACGTTAACACATTTACGTTTATTATTCAAAGGCTTTTGCAAGTTTAAACGAAACGAGTCGCAATTTACACAAATGTAGTCTAATATAATGCTTGTTTCCCACATGTGTAGAACAGTGAGGCAGAGCAGTAAAAAGTGCAGATCTGCTATAGTTTAAACATACTCTTACCGACATAAAATTACTATTCTGTGTCATGGTTTGCGTACCAACAGCTGTACTATATTGTGGTACTGTTCTGTTTCACTACCCTCGTGTGTAAAACATAAGGTTTTGAACTAGTTTGGCGGATAGCCAGCATCTCTGTTCAGATTCCATTTACTTAATGGATTATTAGACAAGACTTTGTGGCCGCGGTTACCGAGAACTAACAATATATTATCCAACTTACCAAGACATTATATATGAAGACCAAATGGGAACCGAAAAGGAATTTGTAATAGCTAAACTTTTTGAGATAATCGACCTTTTAGTAAATATCCTTTAAATCGGTCCAACCGTTTCACATATTTTCCGGAACAAACACCAATTTTCGGTCGAGGTTTAGGCTAAGAGCCACCCGCTAGGTCACCTCAAGCCCGTTGGAGCTGTAAATGCCTCTGCAAGGCGAACAGGGCCAACATAGAAAAAACATTTCGCGGTTAGAAAAACAAAAAACCTTTTAAAAATTGGATATTTATTTAAGCAAAGCCAGTACAAAATACGTTTTTTTATGAAATTGTTTTAACTTTCGTGTTCGTTCGTTCGTGTCTTTGTTTTAACTCACGTTTAATATTCCGCACTCAGTGTGAGAAACGACGCGACCGCGAAGAAAACGATATACACTCGCCCTGAGGATGGACCCGTGATGGGTCCGAAACTACGACACTAATATTTTATTAATTGTATGTAAATTAACACGATATATAGTATCTTATTAATATATAGTGTCTTATTAAAAGGAATAATGACGTTGTACTAATTAGGTAATTGTCACGATAAACGATTATTTATAGCAACGTAGATGTCGCGGGTAACAGTACGATAGCCCGCTATCACGGACCAGGGGTCACGGGTCACGGTACCATTGACTTGTGGGAGACGGACTATTAAAGAAAAAAGATATATAGAAAAGGGGATTCTCACCCTTCTTCCCTTAGGGTATGTTCGTACCACGCAATGGGTACGTATGAGCTGACTGAAAAAGGATTGGTAGAAAGCAAGAATATTTCTTTAAATATGAAAGCAAGTAGCTTTATTATAAGTTTCCTAAGTTTATCAAAAATCTTCGTCAATTCTATAATGTTATATATTATTATTAACATATATTAAAATTATCTAATTCAGAATCGTCAACCTCTCACTGATCTGATTCGCCGATTTTCGTTAAGTTAACTTTTTTTAACTTCCAGGACGTGTGATGCATGTTAGACATCAAACTTGCAAACTAATTTTAACACTGTACTGTCAGATTTTCTATAAACGTCACTTATTTTCTTATTGTCTTGAACAGTATTTTTAGCTTTTTTTAAATACTACCGCGTGTATTCATTAGATTTTTTTACACACAAGCCTTACTATATCAACTCTCAAAATATATAATTAATATTACTTGGTGCGTAAAAAAAGGATAAATGTGACATGTTATGTGAACTTAGCCTAAGTGGTGGTTTAAACATTAAATAGATGCATATAATAATTACTAGCTTATGATTCATTAATTATCATTTCGTGCTGAACAAAACTTAATTGGATCACGTACGTTCGTTCAATAATATTTTCAATATACTTTGTTATTCAACAAATAATATAACGAACACGTGCTTGAGATAGTACGGCCATTAATTGTATACAGTTAAAGATATTACCACTGGCTATTTACCAGCATATTACTGGGACTATGTGAAGTTATAAATAGATAATTAGTAGTAATAATTCGTTACTTAACTTATTATGACATCCATTAGTAATGATTGAACGGAAGCTATGATTTACACAATGCCTAGACGATTGAATACCGACACCGGTGGCATTTCACAGAAAGAAACAATGGGTGTCATACTCTCACACTTCAACGCCAGACAATCTGAATTATACAGAAACTCTTTACAAATCAACGATATAGTTCACACTGTATTCAAATGTACTTTAAATCCAAAACACAAAGGTTAGATGTTGGAAATATCGATTCATGCAAAATTTTATTATCCATAGTGATCGTATCGCATTTTGATTGACTGAAAATCGAACCCAGGTACCGTTGCGTATCAACTACTAACAAGGCCAGGTTGTCAATATTTGTCAACATCCAAAAGTAGCTTACGTAGCAACGAGAGCCAATGTAAACAATAACATTAAACACCTTGAATCGAGTCATGTTGGCAGCGCGCGCCTCGCCTCTGCCAAAACGAACCGCCGCGGTTTCACTGCATTCCTCAGATATCGCCGAAACACGGGTTCACTCAATCACTGCACTACACTTATCACCTCAATTCCAACAACACGCTTATTTTACTATTTTTAATTTTCTACTACTACTAAAAAAACACTGGCTATTTGCATCACTTTTGTTTCCACAGTATATGTGCACAATGGTCCTATCTCTGTCGATTGTCACAGATTAAATCCACATGTCAGTTTGTATTGATAGCTGCAATGAAAGACGTATTGCGACATGTTCGATGTAACGTCCGACGCTCAACTGAGTGGCGGAGTGGCGGAGTGGCGGAGTGGCCACCGACCGCGGAGTCGAGTCATTATTTAATAGGCAGATAAAAGATTATCTATTGAGGCAACCTCGGTCAAGACGACTCTAAATTATGTACTTATCGCCATGCGAACAGAAAACAAATATGTTTGGCTACAAAACTATTAGTTTCATTTAAGTCATCCTTCATAAGAAGTAATATTTAAAAATACATTAGCACAAATTAAGGTATCAATTAGTCAAAATTCATTATTAAAAAACAAAATATTTGCTGAACATGAAAGAATAATGACACATTAAAATTTTCACCTAAGTGATTTTTATTCAAAACCACTAGTATCCAAAATAATATACACATTTTTGTGTTATGTTATGTTATGTTTTTACATAGCCAAAAAGAAAAACAAGAAAGAACCCTCTTAAAATCAATCACATTTATAATTCAGAATAAATCCGACGGCGTGAAATTGTAACAACATTGTGACGTAACGTCCAAGTTCAAATGGAGTTAGTTACATAAAGACGTGACCCTAATCGACAATGTGATACGTCTCCGGGGTCCAGCGTCTATGGAATACCTATCAGATAACAAGCAAGACCATTTTAACTGGAACTCTTAACACAAAATTGTCGTTAAGGACTAAAACGAAATCGAAATTCGTAATATTAACAAGTCTAAATTAGATTTTATCGAATAGAATAATAAAAAGTGACGATTGGATTTTTAAATTATAGGACAAAATAAGGACATTAATTTCGCCCTTTGGTATAAAATTTCATCTGATATAAAGAAAATAGTTTTTTTAACCCGAATTAAATAAAAAAAATCTAATTTTCATAAAATAATTAAAGATAGAAATTGAAGTAACTAACTCTTCTTTAAGTAAATAAATTTGTAAGTTATCGGAACAAACGATTTCAGACCAAAGTCGACAAGGTTACATAAACAACGCAATCATTCTCAGAATATTATTTTTATCTATTGCAAGCGGGTTACAGATCATGAATAACGTAAATAATAGTAACAATAAAATTAAATAAAATGTATTATTCAATTTTTTTTTACCAACAAATAATACCATAATTTATTCATATAATAACCGTAGTCCGTCCGCGCGGATTAAAAAAAAAATTAATTAGTAGCCTATGCATTCTTTAAAACCATCGGTGGCTCAGGGGCTAAGCACTTGACTTGTAATTTGCAGGTCCTGGTTCGAATCCCGCCATGTATCAATGTGTTTTTCGATTTTAGAATTTTATATGTACATTTACCCGACGTTCTTACGGTGAAGGAAAACATCGTGATGCAACCTGCACATATCTGCGAAAGAAATTCAAACATGTGTGTGATGACAACCAACCCGCATTGGGCCAGCGTGGTTGACTAAGACCTAGTCACCCCTAACTTGGGGTAGGCTCCAAGCCCCTCGGTATAGTGAGCTGATGGTGGTGTTCTTTTAAACTTTGTTCTACATCTGTGCCAAATTTCAATAAGATATGTTGAACCGTTGCAGAATTATTGAGTTAAAATATTATAAAAAAATTGATGTATCTCACGGAAACCGTAACAATTACCGGGATCAAAATTAGCCTATGTGTACTTCCAGACTATCCTCTACATCTATGTCAAATTTCATCAAGATCCGTTCAGCGGTTTTGGCGACAAACTCTAACATCCACCCATATATATGATATGACAACGATATTTTTACATGTCTGCCAATTTGAACTAATCCCACTCCGGTTATCAATGTAAAGATTACTGGAAATCACATACATATTTATATTAAGGTTATAAAACTATGCTATCAAATATAGCTTAAATTATCGCGATCTGTGATTAGCATATTAGTATTTTATAACAAAAGCGATAAAACTATTGTACGCTAATTATGCACAGACAACAAAGAAAATTTGATAATGTGACCAAATAAAAGCTAGCAGCTCTACATAAGAGCTTAATCATAGTACTTGTTATTGTCTACTTAAGAGATTTGTATTTTTGAATCGATGCGTAAAGAGTATAATTAGAAACAACTGTTTGTTTTAATGTGACAATCGAGATTGCAGGGCAACGAACTTAGCGAGTTATTTATACAACAGTTTTATATTAACGTAGTAAGGTATAGTTTTATTCAAATTTCTTTCCGTCCCAAGATGCTCTACGCTTTCCGTATCGTCCACCAACACCTAAAATTGTGATCTGCGCAGCGACTCGTGCTAAATTGAGGCGCCAAGATATCTAAAAAGTACTATAACAAGTGATAATGGATACTCTAAGGTACTTAACTTATTAAAACTTTTGTGAGACATTATACTACATAACTGATAACACGGCTAAACTCACGTGATAACATTCGGTGTAGGCACCGACAGTTTCGAACCCGTTGGGGGTCCTTCTTCAGGGTGAGTGATTCTCGGGTATTGAATTGAATGTTATCACGTGAGTTTAGCCGTGTTATCAGTTATATACTCTAAGGTACAATGATTACAGAATTTCAAAACAAAAACTTATTTGACACTGTTTACTAGGAAATCATCAACCCATTTAAGAAACTTTCCGATCGTTCAGTCAAGTGATTTTTACTGTACCGAAGCAGCTACCAGCGTATAATTCTTACTTGCATTTTTATTACGTCTCAAAAATATCCTACATACAATCACAGCATGCGTTATGTATAAAAACAACGCAAACACTTGCCCGTGGCAACGAGTAAAATGCCACGTGTACGTAACTTTAATACGCAACGCGATCTGCAGTGGAGTGGGGATTCTGCATTGCGTACTGTGGCCGGCTGCGGGTCTCGCTAAATTAAAGCCTGCGAAAAATAATCTTATCTACTTATATTTTGATTGGGAAATAAGTAAAAAGACTTTATACGAATGGTGGTGTACCAAACAATGTACAATCCCGAACCATATTTTCCTTTTTTTGTTCTTTTTCAATCCATTTGATGCAAATTTAACCAATCGAAAGATAGCTATTGAAAAACATATTCTATTATTTATAAGGATATCAAATATTTTTTGTATTTTTTTTCTATTTTACAAGTGTCCGTTATTTTTTACTTTTGTACTTTTAGATACAGACACGGCATTAAAGTTCGCTCCTAGTAGAGCGAACTTTAATGCGGTGTCTGTATACTGCGTACTTTGAGTATTATAAATAATTTATTCTTTCCAGAGGTTAGCTGACTGGATATTTTCCGTTAATTCAGTCGGCTGTCGTAAATCTTCCGGCTTTGGGCATTAGCGCAGCTGTCATTTTGACGTTAAAGTCTGATGGACTCTTAAGCCGGGGATAGACAATTTCTGGATTACATAAAATACACTAATAATACTCTGTTCATATTTTCATTTTCTTAAGGAAATTTAAAAATTCTTAAGGTTCCATTTAAATATGAAATAAAGTACTTAAATATGAACTAGCTCAAATTCTTAACTGAAATAAAAAGATGATTTTAATTAGTCGCATTTTTTGATATAATCAATGTTTTATAAAATAAATAATCCTAAATGTTGTACAGCACTTGACCTGGTTACGCCTTGTCTTGTCTCATGTACCCTGTCGGTCTAGAACTACGCTGTTAATTCCTATGCGACTTGCTTTAAATAGTGTTTTTTCTTATTAACGTTTCTTTCTAAAAGCTTCATTAAATATCTGCAATGTAGCAATTGTAATAAAAATTAACAAAACCCTACGGAATTTACGTGGACGTGGTGTTTGCTTTTTTTACAAGCTTTTATTTAACTTCACTTTTGTATGTATGTTTGTATGTTTACAAATCTTCCAAGGAAGATTTGAAACAATTCCAATAGACCGATTGAGCTGAAACTTGGTATACATTAATAATAGCTTGTTTTCAAAATATATTTTTTTATATACACCAAAAGGAAACATTCGAAATTAGTTTATGTCGACTGTCTGTCGTTCGATTTATTTTAATTTTGTTATTTACTAAACGAACCTTT
>JAAOEG020000002.1:656990-667017 GCA_011763625.2 Papilio bianor
AAAAAATAAAAAGAATTTTTCGTAGCCTAAGTTACTCCTTATTACATTAACTACCTATCAATAAAAGTCCCGTCAAAATCGGTTCCGCCATTTCATAGATTAGCCGAAACAAACAGACAGACAGACAAACAGAGAGACAAAAATTGTAAAAAAAAATATTTTGGTATATGTACCGTATACGAGTATATATTCATATATATGACTACGTATATATATATATATATATATACTTAGTAAGAAACGGTTATTTCAATATTACAAACAGACGCTCCAATTTTATTATATGTATATAGATTACACGCTGATGAAGTTGCCTAAGATCAGAAATAAAATATGGTGTATTTTTCGAATTAAACAAACTTTATCATTAAAATATTGGTGAATACAACCCAAATTCGACTAAAAAAGATTAAAATAATGAAATATGGGTCGTTTCGCAAACATTTTATTTAGATGTGTCACATATTTTTAGGTTTACGACAATAACTCGTGCAAACGTCACGTGACATTCATACGTCAATTGTTCAGAATGAATTGTGAACGATCGCGATGGCGGAGCCAGATTGATACCAAATAGAGCCGAATTTTACGATTTTTAAATACCGGAATCCTAGCTTAAATCAACAGTGGTAAATATTTCCGTAAAGGTTTATTTTTAAACAATTAAAATAGAAATATCTATACATATAATGAAATTTGAGTGTTGTCTGTCTGTCTGTTTGTTTCGGCTAATCTCTGAAATGGCTGGATCTATTTTGACGGGACTATATAGGATTTACTTATCAAATATTTTTTAATTCTGCGCAGACAAAGGACAAAATGACGGGCAAAAGCTAGTATGTAATAAAGTACTTATACCTAAAACAGTAGTGAAACATATAACCACGATGACATCCATATTATCAATCATTTTTTTTACGTTACAAGGTGGCAAACGAGCAAGCGGCCATTGTAATCGCTGAAATAGCGAAGTGACCGCTGCCCATAGACATCCGCAATTGCAGATGCGATGCCTACTTTTAATCTAGAGAGGAGGTGACGCACTGAAAGAGAATATATTCTCCTCCTATGCGTATCCTCACCTGACAATTCCACTTACCCTTCCCATCCTTTCCTTGTAAGATAAGGCTGGGAAGGGTAATAAGACTAAAATTGGGCCTCCGGTACCACACTCATCAGACGAAACGCGGAATTGCTACCACTTCACGCCTGTCTTCTGTGTGGTCGTGGTGTTGCAGTGGGCGAGCCGGCCCATTCGTGCGAAGATGTTAAAGCGGGCTCTACCACTGTTAATCATCGGCGGTTATAGGGTTTAAACACCTTAACAGCGTCAGGGTTTAACTAAAAACTGTCTAGCTGTGTTTTTGAATGTATAAAGTAAATGTAACGTATATTTATATGAAATGTTAGTAAGATATATTGTTACAGAGCACTTACTCGTAAAGCCACATTGCGGTAATATCCTGCGCGTTATCCTAACCGTAGACTTCCATTGCGTTGATAATCGAATATATTGCAGTTCCTGTTTTATCCAACAGAACGAAAAGGATGACAATATCTTTGTACATGTGTGTCGGCAGTGGTAACCGACACTAACGCGTTATCCTGCTGCCGAGTTGTCATTTATTTTGATTATTGCTCCACTTCCGCGCTTTTCCACAGCTTAATGATGTTATTTTTTTATTTTATTATAGCGAACGCCTTACGTGTTACAAGCTGCGAGGTTGTATAACATATATCATATGAATAATTTATTAAGTGTACTGGTTTAAGGGTTATTCATTTTTGATATGAAAGAAAATGTTGGTGTATTTTATCGATACCTAAATTAGTCACAGTCGAGTTTTTTAAATGCAGTATTTTATAGTGAACTAGCAGTCGCACCCAACTTCTTCATCGCAGAGTTAAGAAAATCTGACCTATATTACTACAATGTGAACTCCCTTCCCGTTAAAATTGGCCCAGCCGTTACGACGATTATCTGAAAACTACATCATGTATATGATACATTTAATTTTTTCAGATATTACGTACAGGCATTTCAATTTTATTATATACTAGCTGTCGCCCGCGACTCCGTCCGCGCTTTTTTTTATCTTAAATAAAAGATTTTTCTAAAGTAAACGTAGCCTAAGTTACTCCTTATTACATCATCTACCTATTGCCTAAAGTCCCGTCAAAATCAGTCCAGCCAATCCAGAGATTAGCCGGAACAAACAGACCGACAGACAGACAGACAGACAAAAATTTTTAAAAATGTTATTTTGGTGTTAGTACCGTATATATGTTCGTATGTGGATAGAAAAAAACGGTTATTTCAATATTACATACAGACACTCCAATTTTATTATACGTATAGACTACATACTCGTATTACTATAGAAATTGGAACTATTTTCGGAAGGAAAAGTAGCCTATGTGTTCTTCTAAACTATCTTCTACATCTATGCGAAATTTCATCAAGGTCCATTCAGTAATTTAGGCGACAAACTTTAACAAACATCCATCTATCTACACTTTCGCATTTATATAATAGTATACATATAATAAAATTGGATTGTCTTCTGTCTGTCTGTCTCTTGGTTCCGGCTGATTTTAGAAATTACTTAGGCTATGTTTATTTTAGAAGAAGAACGCGCGGACAGAGACGCGGGCGAAGCTAGTTTATAATAAAATTAAGATGTAGGTTGCAACAACTAACCTAAGACAAGTTTTGATATTAGCGTTACGCATTACGTGTACTTCAATAATTAATTAAATTAGAATAAGTACGAGTATGGTACGTTTTAAAAAATTCCGTTGTTATTATAATTACCTACTCGTATACCTCGGTCATCGGACTACAGGCTGGAACAAAGTGCTCATTAATGCAGCTCCATTTCACGCCATATTGGAAATTTCTCTTGTCGAACATTTCACGCGAGCGGAATAATCTAGGCTAGTTAAGTGACTGGTATTGATCAATTCCATCGTCCGTTACACTGCGATTTACATATGTAAAGGAAGCTTCATAAACGATTTATGCCGAAAAAGCTTTCATACACTAATTTAAATACCATAATCAAAAATATTATTTGAAATTATATACTATAATGAAAACGACGAAGACTACCAACTTTAATGTAACAGTTCATATATTTCATAATCATCATCATCATCACCATCATCATTATCGTCATCATCATTAGCTTACTATATGTCCTGATCTAGGGGCTCGGAACGTACCCTAAGTTATGGGTGACTACGCATTAGTCAACCACAGCCCAGTGAGGATTGACTTAAACCACATCTGATGTTTGATATTTTGGTACATGGCGGGGAAAAACCTAGACGCTTAGATTATGGTGCAGATCGGTTAAGCTCTTAACAACTGCGCTATCGAATATCATTGAATGTAGAAAAATACATAAGGTTACTATGCCAAAATATCCAATCTATTCTTTACCGTATGATTTGCTCCAATATCAATTACGTACGTATACTAAAAGGGTTAGTTCCCCTGGTATTGCGGATGTCCATGGGCGTCGATGATCACCTCGGTGTTCACACTGCTCGTTTGCCCCCTTCTTTTATAAAAAAAAATAGCTTAGCAATATAGAAACGGTTAACTCACGTATAGTGTATTCAGTGTCGGCACCGACGAGTTGTCTCCCAGTGAGAGACGGGCCGCGACCGCGAAATAATACCAGTCCCACTCACTTCGAAGAAGACTCCCCGATCGGCTCGAAACTAGTCGCTGCCGACACCGGATTAACTATACGTGAGTTAGCCGTTTTTATTTTGTTATAATAATGTCTCATGAAAGTTTAAACAGTATAAGAGTTAGTTCCTTTAATTGAAAATGTATCTCTTTACACAAATATTTTTTTAAAAGTATATGAGATTATTCTTTATAATATCAAATAAACGGTAACCCTTTTACAATAATGGAAAAATAACACAAGTAAAGTGGACCGCGCTCGCACTTTCCACTCGAACTGTAAAAACTATTAAAGGTTTTGTCGTAAATCCACAAAAAAACCTTATTTTTCGACTTATTTTTGTATTTTAATTTGTTATTTGTATAATCAAGAATTATCATGTTAATCTTAAGACTATCACTACATAGTATAAAACAAAGTCGCTTTCTCTGTCCCTAGATCCCTATGTATGCAAAAATGTTTAAAACTACGCAACGGATTATGATGCGGTTTTTTTTAATACATAGAGTGATTGAAGAGGAAGGTTTATATGTATGATAACATCCATTAAATAGTGGAGAAATACTGTTATTTTTGAGGTTTCTAATGTGATGACGTAAATAATTAAATTTTTCCGCTTACATTGCAACAACGCAGGCTGAACCCTACAAAATTTATCAGCGTGCGAAGCCGCTAGTTTAGTATACATTGTCAGGGCTACTTTTTATTCTAAACAATAAATTACTTTAGCTTAGCACTTTAGTTGTACAAGTTTAAACGTAAAATGCAATCAATCAAGTAAATAATATGCAGGTTAAGTTAAATGATGAAAACATGAACGATGTAATCTACGGCGTGTAATGAACAAAAAATGTAACATATTGTTAATGGCGACTACCGCTGAACAGTAATGAAAACGAATGATATGTCAGGATAATGCTCCACCAAATTACCTCAGAGTATGAGAATGTTATTTGGGGTGTTACGTTGTCATTAGTGTTTCATACTTTTTATTATTACTTAATTACCTTTATATAAATTCTATAAAAACAATTATTTACAAAACTACTAAACTAACATTTAACGATGGCGTTCAATTAAAATAAATGTGAAAGAAAATTAAATAAAACGGCTTACGCTACGACTTGGCATTTTTCTAGAATCGAGCTTATCACCTTCTCAAAAGCCGTCAACGCATCTGCAACTCGTATTCACGCTCCTCTTTTACCCCCCTTTCTTATAAAATTAAAAATAAAATAAATAATAAAGTGCTATTTAAACAGCACCGAAGTATAATTTTATAGGAGTTAATTAAAAAATGCTTCAATCTAATACTAAAATATAATAGTATATCATTTAATTAGATATTCTGATTATTTTGAAAGGATAAAAGCAAAAAACTTATCTGGTTTAAAAAAAACGGAAGAACTTGTACTTTCGCATAAATTAAAGAATTCTTACTAATTAAAATAAATTTTAAGTTCGTTGGTTTATTTTTTAGCTCTATTTGAGAGCTGCGACGGAAAATGCAAGATCAGTGTCCTGCAATAAAGTGCTCGCCGCTTTATTTCACGCCATATTGGAAATTTGTTCCAACCGAGCGGAATGTTCAAGACTCCGTAATTATCTCTAGTCAATCCAGATTATAATAATCATATTACAGATATGGTTTATAAATTTTCAACGATTAAAAGACCTGAATCATTGCTCAAGTGGTTGTAGAACTTTCGCGAACCGGTTTTTATTATTTTTTACATTATAAGGTAGCAGACGAGCAAGCGGCCACTTGGTTTCGTTGAAATAGCGAAGTGACCGCTGTCCATAGACATCCGCTATTGCTGATACGTTGCCTACCTTAATCGACGGAAAAGAAGCCGCACACAAAGAGGAAAGTTCCCCTTCCTATGAGTACCTTCCTTCGTCAAACTCAATCTCCCTTCCCACCCTTTCCTTACAAGAAGAGAGTGGAAACGGGAAGAACACAAAAATCAGGTCTCCGGCACGCACACTCCTTAGACGAAACGCGGAATTGCTTCCACTTCCCGCTTGTTTTTTGTGTGGTCGTGGCAGTACACCGGGTAAGCGGGCCGATTGGTGCAACTGATGTTGTCTTTGCTGGCGTCTTCAATGTTTAATGATCTAATACGCTTTGTGCTTATTTTCCTAATATAGCGGGGTTCCCTTATAAGGATCGCTAAAAATGGTCGTACTCTCGCAATCGGAGTGTATTCAACTATTATCCTTTTTACGAACCACAGTTCAAAACAATGGATAATAAAAATAAAACAACACTAAGATGAAATATGAAAACGGTATTCACTCATCAAAAGCTTAAATCTTAAAAGCTCTTGAAACACCCGGAAAATAAAACGGAGTGTTTAAAGAGTTGAACTAGGCGTCACGGCGACTAGTTAATTGTTAAAAACTCTAATTGGCCACAAGTTGACGTTTGAAGTAGCGGCCGTGGAAAATGCTTTCAGGAAATATTTTTGCACCCATTATTTTTAACATCTGGCTTATAACAGATTTTAAAATGTGTTTTTTTCATAACATTGTGATTGCCATTGTTTTTTTTGTTTTATATTTTTCTAATAACTGTAAATGGAGCAACAATTATTTGTTATAACTTCTATAATTCAGAATTATAACAAAAATGGTATTGTTTTTAAATGATTTCTAATTACAGCTTTTCATAAATGCGATGAATAGATTTGTGTTTAGATTTTTTAACATTGAATGACTTTTTTGTTGGCTTGTTTCTAACAATAAATTTCAATAACAGTGTATAATGAAGTACAAAATGGTTTTTATTCTTTTGAATCAAATAATATGTTGTTTTTTCATTTTCACTCATTTACTCATATTCACCCATAATTATATTTACAACTAGCTGTCGCCCGCGACTCCGTTCGCGCGTTCTTTTTCCAATATAAAATATATTTTAATAAATAAACGTAGCCTTAGTTACTCCTTATTACATCAGCTACCTGCTAATAAAAGTCTCGTCAAAATCGGTCCAGCCATTTCAGAGATTAGCCGGAACAAGCAGACAGATAGACAGACAGACAGACAGACAAAAATTGTAGTTTTTTTATTTTGATGTACGTAATGTATACATATATATATTCATATACATGTAGTAAAAACAGTTATTTCAATATTACAAACAGACACTTCAATTTTATTATTTGTATATAGATTGATTTATCTACACGAGTGTAGTTGATTCATCTAAGGTTCCGATGTACTGAACCGATTTGAAATATTCTTTCACTATTAGGATGCTACACTATCCCCATATGCTATAGGCTACATTTATTAAATTCTGCGATAAAGAACTCACGGACAAAAGCTACTGAGTAACTAAGTTCGTTATTAACTTATTGTCTAACCCTTCTTGTTATTTTCTGTAATGTTTTTGTTCTTGTTTTTTTCTTATTATGTTTTTCGCGCGTGTAAGTTTGTTTTGATGTATGTGTATTGGTATATATGTGAATTCTATTGTGACGGCGTAGTGACATAACGAGTGAACCGATTTTAGCGAGTGCGGTGTCATTCAATTTGTCTTATTCCCCGGAGTCCTATAGGGTATGTTACATCGATAAAAAACATATACCTATTGTTGATGAGAGCTAATTATTATCATAATTATAAAAAAATAAAACAAGGAGTTTAAATCTGAGGCGCCATAACTTTTTTTTCATTTCCAAAACTTGGTTTCGTTGTTTTCTGGTCCTTAAGTTCGGATGATTTGTTTTTTTTTTAATTTAGGTTATGTTATTTTAAACACTACTATCGTTTTTGTAACTATTTCCCATTCGCTATTTCATAGAGGTCATAGTTTAAACGTTGAAACAAAGCTCCGTTTTTCGTATTTCCAAACAATAACAAATCCAAGAACAATCTAACCGACTTGAGATTTTTCGTATAATAACTTTCCTCAGCTATTGACAACATTCTTGGAATTTCCATTGTAATAAAGTTGAAGCTTTGATCAGCGGAGCGAATGGAAAGGTATCATTAAAATACTTTGTACAACGGAACGAAATCGGATTTGCTTAGTCACCGTCCCTTACAATTTGCAGTTGCCTTTTATGTAAAATTTCGTTTATTTTATGAAGTACTACAGTTTTTACTGGCTCGTTCTGGTCAAAGCTTTATAAGAATGACTAAAGTGGTTATTATTTTTAATTTTTGTGAACGATAATTAATTCAAAGCTTTTTTTATTCATTATCAATTACAGATGTAAGAAAAATTAAGTCAAATGTAAATAGACTACTGTGTCTTTATCCTTTTAATGTAGCAAAAGATTAACTGATTTTGTAATGGAAATCCACTGTCTTTTTTTGGGTAA
This sequence comes from Papilio bianor, assembly GCA_011763625.2. NCBI lineage: Eukaryota > Metazoa > Arthropoda > Insecta > Lepidoptera > Papilionidae > Papilio > Papilio bianor. The sequence continues at coordinate 665,026 of JAAOEG020000002.1, forward strand.
GACAAGCACTCAGGCCGACTTTGCTCCTGGTGCTTGACGGGGTAACGGCTGTTTGACAGAAGAAATAGAGGGGGTAGTCTAGAAAAAGATTTTGTGGGGAGACACGCAGTTTCTCGAGCTTAGTATTTTTCTATTCGTCACTTCGGAACGATCTACACCTTGTATTGTAATTATCTAACACAATCTATACGTCAGTAACCAGGGAACCCGAAACAAACCGAGTTCAACAATGCTTTGCTGCTGTAGCTCTGACAGTAGCCTAGGGCAGAATGGGTTATTCACTTGCTTCTTCGAACTTTCATGATTCAAGAAAAAACTTTAGAACAGTATGGACGACCTCTATCCCACTACGCCGACATAGAACATTAAGTGAAGTTAGTACTATTGTACCATCTACGTAACTGTAGGTGGCACAAGACCGGGCATCGATGGGGGAGCTCTACTAACGGCAGAAGACCTTGGGCTAATGATAATGATGATGATGAAAATATCGAATGTAATATTTGTAACATGAACTTTTGTTTTCTGTTTGTCTATGCCACTGTATTATTCAATTTTAATAATGAAACAAAGGAATGCAGATATAATTAAATAGTCATATATTGTGGTTACACGATCATATGTCCCTGACCCGGGCAATAACTTGTTGAAACGTCAGCAACGTTCATAGATCAACCAAACACGACGGATTGCATCGCGTCCCACCTCCCACACAGATTTTGTTTCAAAACTTTGAAGTTTACACATACGAGTACAAGCTATAAAATTTGGTCAAGCTTGAGGCTGGTTGTTAGTTTCTACTACAGAAATATACTCCCATCATTCTCATACTGTGAAAAAATTCGGTTTACGGACGGTTTCTTTGCTTTCACTTGCACGCTCGACTTAATCAGATCATCACAATGAGTCATGTTTTTTCGTGCTTTTGTTTTTTTCTTATTTAGAAGACGTGGTCACAAAAAAGTTTTGTTTTTCCATTGGTATCGGCAGTCGAAACGCACAATTATGTAGTTAGATACAAACAGTTAAATTGTGGAAATGAGATAAAATAGAGGACACTACAATTCATATTTAGAATCCCCTTTTTTCAATTTGACAAACCACTAGTTCTTATTATATTGACTGAAGTTGGAATAACTTTTATAAACGAAACAATAAATGGGATAAATCGATTTAGTTTTTGTTTTGTTTGCAAACTGACCAACCTTGCGGCCAAACCCATAAAAATGTTTGCTGAATTGTTTTTCTATTAATTCCTTTGAAGACCAAAATCGTATTTTTCAGGAAAAATTTCCGCTTAAAGTGTTAAATGAAATGAGGTTCTGATTAAGCCGTCGTGTTTACTCGATAAATATTTTGTTTGTGTTGATTTTTTTATTCATTAACCGAAATGTAAGTCATTTAATAAATTAAATTTTAAATATATTTTTCAGCAATATCTTAACATAAAACTACTAAGTTTTTATTCCGTATATGACAAATAAACTTCCGTGGGTGAAAATAATATTAAAAATAAACATTTGTCTGTTTATTCTGTCCAAGTGTGGACTTTACTCTTGATCCTCTTACGGCCCATAAACGTTGACAAAAATGAAATAACTGATATTATCAGTGACGCACGTTACTCTCCCCTTCCCTCGACCTATTTGTTGTAATTTCTTTTGCTTCCAACACGAAAGTATTAACAGTCGAGTCACGCTCCCGGACCCTGAAAGTGTCTTTGATACTGATTTATTTTGTTAGAGAAAAATCATTGATATATCAATGTAGAAATCTCAAGGAAACGTGACTTGTCAAAAAATAATTTTTTTTTGGTGGTTGTAAATTATGGGAAGGGACAAATCCCTTCGTCTTCTTTTAGATTAAGATCTACAAGTTAATCAATTATGTGGTAAAGTTTTACCACATAATTGACACACACTATAGGCCTTAAAACAGTTGTTTTAAGGCCTCTAGGGTTCCTAGTCTATCTTTATTATCCCCGCATACTAT
>JAAOEG020000002.1:669002-686330 GCA_011763625.2 Papilio bianor
ATTTATGTTTTTTTTTTCAATTCCGAGCATTTTCATATCTATTCACCTTTTAAACCTTCTATGGACTTCCACAAATAATTCAAGATCAAAATTAGCCAAATCGGTCCAGCCATTCTCGAGTTTTATCGAGTCTAACGAACAGCAATTCATTTACATACCGTATTAAATAATACGATTTTAGAAATAAGGGCCTTTCCACCATATTAAAATTTCACACTACAACATTACTAAAAAGACAAACTTGGAAAAACATGTATAAAGAGTCATTTTACTGACTGCAATTAATAATCGTACTATAGTTTCTAGTGCTAGACGCTCGCGAAGAAAACACAATAAACACTCGCCCTGAGGACGGACCACGGGGGGTCCTAAACTAGTCGGTGCCGCCATCGGAATATTAGACTTGAGTGATAGCCGTATTAAAATTAATTTAAATAAGCATTGTCTATGATTTCGCTTTTTATGTTCTCAAAGCAATTGTAATTTTTATTATAGTAATGATAAAAATAAAGCGTTCAACATCGAGTTTTCTGAACCGTAACGTGCTGTTCGGTTTGTTTTTTCTATGAAAATATCCTACTCCCTGCAGGCGCACTGCTTCCGCCGCGCTTTCCCGTAAAACATTTCCCCGTTTTACTTTGAATTTTGCGAGTTTGCTTAATTTGTGTGACAAACTAAATAGTGACTGTTTACTCTTACAAAGCTATGCACTTCTTATTTTGTATTAAGTTATGTCAAGATAATTAATAATAATATGTATTTCAAGCAATATTAAATACACATATGTTAGGAAGGATTACATTAATTTTTTTACAATAATTACTCGCATTTTACTTAACAATTTTGAATACGCATTATTTTACTAATATTATAAATGCGAAAGTTTAGATGGATGTTTGTTAGAGTTTGTCGCCTAAATTCCTGAACGTAACTTGATGAAATTTTTTATAGATGTCGAGGACAGTTTGGAAGTTCACATAGGCTACTTTGGATCACGAAAATAGTTACGGTTCCCGTGGTATATTACTACATTTATCGTGTTTTTTTATATTTGCTAGATAATTCCGCAACAGGTCAACGTATCTTACTGAAATTTAGCACAGATATAGAACATGCTCTGGAATAACATATGGGATACTTTTCATCGACGACAAATGTCAAGTTTCCGAGGGATATAAAGTTTTTTCTTATTTATATTTTTACTCGATAAGTCCGCAACGGCTTGATACATATTTTTGAGATTTTGTTCAGTTGTAGAACATAGTCTGGAATAACAGAACGGCTATATGGTTGTAATGTTATAAATGGAAAAGTTTAGATGGATGTATTCATGGATGTTTGTAAGCAGTTGTCTTCAGAAAGGATATCTCTAGAATTTGAGATAGACATATAACATAGTCTGGAAGAACACATAGACTACTAATTACACTATTCAGCGCGGACGGAGTCGCGGGCGCGAGCTAATATTCTATACACAATATTTATAAAAATAATGGCTTCTACAAGTCCCAATCGTGAAAAGACTACATCTGGGCAGCGGGTTTCCTTCCACATGAACGTGTGCAAACTGAGCAATAATTAGCAAAAGTAATTAAACCTAACATTGTGACATCAAAAGTTACTGACCGATTTATAACAGAATAACGGGAATCGGGTCACAAAAATGCGAATTTGTTATTTGAGTATTCCGCAGATCGTAGGACATTTTGTCAAATGGTACGTGAGTGATCGCAACATTTGAACTATAACAGCGTTTGTTTTGGTGAATTTAAAGTTACGCTCATATGTAGTTTGAGCCTACCCAATCTGTATGATTTGATTCGATTCGCATCGAATTCTATGGTTTACTCTATTATAGATTGTTTTTTAAATATTATTAGTTTAACAACTAACTCTTATGAAGTATCGAATTAATTTTAAATGAAAATTAATGTCTTACCTGGATGGGTGTCATAGTGTTTGACCGTTCAAGCATAACTAAAAACAGTGAACTATCGAGAATCGGTCTTGTAATATAATTAATCGAACAATAAATACTACCATTTCGATGTTTTATTGCTTTTTGTATTTATTTATAATATGTTATTTGGCTAATTATCGCGCAATTAACTGTAAAAAACGTATTAAATAGTTTATTATTAAACCCTTGTTATTATTTTTTGGTTATCCTTCGATTATTGGTTAAAGTTAATTATTTTTGTTTTCGAAGAATGAAGACAGAATAGGAAATAAAACTTTATTTTTATTGTTTAAAAAATTCCAGGTGTCTGGTCGCAAGGCGCTCGGACGTTAAATTCGTCACAACGAATATTAAATACACAAGTTATAACATCAAAAATCAAATTTTTTTATTCATCAAATGATAATAACATATATAAATTATATTCCTTTATTTTTTTCTCATATTACATTCTGTTACAAAATTGGGCGCTACTCCCTCTCTGTCTCATGGCGGGCTCTCGCTCATAAGCATTCAGACACGTAGTACATAGATCGTGAATGATCGGTTACTCACGGCTCAAGCGCAGCGAGACCCGACCGTAACATTACATTTTTACTGAATGCCACCCGCTATCATCAATTTAGCAGACGTTGTCAAAAATCACGAAATTATCGATTGCAAGTTCTATGTGAACAACCATCGAAAATCGAAAAGATTTATGACCGATTTACTCAAGCCAACTCTAATGAATTGTCACATGAATCCTTAAATAGACAAACTATAAAACATATTTATTATTACTATAAACGATACACGTCTAGTAAAGCATTAAGGATATAAGAAATCAAGCAAAACGATATGTGTAATAAATATTTGAATCAATAAGCAGGCAGAATAAAAATATGAAGACAAATGTAGGATTAAAATGTAGACAGATGGCGTTGTAAGCAGTATCGTTATGGCGATATCAAGAAACTGTATCCACCTTTATGTCCACATATAAATGTGAGAGTATAATTTAATAGGAGCACGTTAACAGACATAAATCACTATATAATCTCACATAACCGCGACACCGTCAGCCCGTGACTCGCTTTCTAATACTTGCACGTCTCAGAATAAGATAAATGATGACAAAGGAGTGACAGAGATCAACTTTTCAACATTTTTCTTCTTGATAAAAACATTATATCGAGCAGAAAATTACAGAAAGAAGGTAAGACTGTCTTGCGTTCAGTTTGAAAAGTATAGTAGAACTACTCAAAACGTAAAATACCTTACAAAATTATTCTAATTCTATATTCTTCTACTCTGGTGTATTATTCTGCTATTTTTTAAATCTACTATATAAAAATAAGTCGGGTTTTCCTTCCTGACGCTATAACTCCAGAACGCACGAACCGATCTCCACGGTTTTGCATTCGTTAGAAAGGTCTCGGGCTCCGTGAGGTTTATAGCAAAGAAAATTCAGGAAAAACGCGCGGACGGAGTCGCGGGCGACAGCTAGTTACTTATATAAGTTACTTTTCTAGAAAAACGAAATAAAAAAGACTGAAAGCAGAAGCATAAAACTTTACCAACCATGATGCCATAATAATGACTGCCCTTCGAAAGAAGATGACAATTTAAGAAGAATCACGTCGCTCAATAGCTTTTGATATAAACTGATTATTAATATTTTATTATTGTGGTAGACTGACTAGTCAGTTGACCGTCTTGGTAGTCTCATGCCCTGCTTCCTATGGCAGCCGAGTCAGTCATATTCCGACAGTCGGGTGGAGCGCTTGTGTACCACGACAGAGTCTTTATCGTGGTATCCTGACAAGTTATAATATCCTAAACAACCTGTGCCAAGATGAGACATAACAAATACTATCTTAAATAATAAATATTACAGAATATTTAGTAACATATAGTTACAATATTTAAATATTTGATGCTTCCGTCGCATCACGTAAAGCTATTAAGCAGCATTGTATTCCACACCCGCAGTTGTGAAGTTTTGTGCACGACGAAATACCTACGTTACGTTGCAGCGAGCTCATGTTTTTATTCATACCCTACGTGTAGTCATTCCGATGCATTGGAATCGTCGCGAGACAGGGCTGTAATTTCATAGCTTTGTAGTAGTAATACTTTTGAATTATTACTTTATAACCAACAAAAGACCAGATAAAGATTTTTATCTTGTCATAATTTTATTAATAATATAAATTACAATATTATAAATGTTTGTCATATTATTACTTGTTTTATAATTTTAATAGAAGTTTTTCTTTTTCTTACAGTACATAATAAGATTTTTACGATAAATATACCTGGAAATAAATTGAAATTACTGTGCCAAAGCCCAATTCTAAATGAGGTGTAGTTTCTTAATGAAATGTAACACAAAACTGAAACATTATAGGTTTATAGTGGGCACTCTTCGCTGGCCTGATCCAATCGAGGTTGTTATTTCATTGAAATATACTTTGACGGTCATAATGAACAGTTTTGTTTAAAAATTGTAATACCTAGTTACACGGTGAATCATAATTTACGAAATAAAATTATATGACTGTACACTTAACACTGACAATAAGTTTAACATTTCCATCTATAATCGTTCCTTCGGTTTGTAAAAAACATTTTCCACGAATATATAGTATTTTGTAATAGACAATATGGTAACGTATAGTGGCTCGGATACCAGGGTATCATAACGAAGCTGTGGAATAGCCTTATCGTTCCTCGGCCCCACGAGACTAAGGGCGCTTATTCATTGTTATCAAGTTTTGCGAACGAGGATTATTGCACTCCTATCTACAGCCCGGAGGCTTACTTGGTTTTTTTTTTGGTATTAGTTGCTACGCTATTCTGATTCAGTATACGATACAAATATTGTTCAAATCGAAATATTCTGTACTACATAAAATGTGTTTTTATGTTTTAAAAATGGATCAAAATTAGTATTTCTGTATTGAATCAAAATTATATCTTAAGACTGTTAAGTATAAAATGTAAACATCTGTTATACCATTTCTAATTTCGTCTTTTTAAATAATATAAGGAAGAAAACGAGCAAGCGGCCACCTGAATTCGTTTAAATAGCAAAGTGACTGCTGCTCATAGACTTCCGCTATTGCAGATGCGTTGCCTACTTTTAACTGTCGGAGAAGGATACACGGAAAGAGTATGAGTACCCTACTCTGCGAAGTCCACCTTTCCTTCCTATTCGTTACTTATTAGAAAAGTGTGGTAAGGGGAAAATCCAAAGAGGATTACAATAAGGCCTCTGGTATTTTTTCATCCTTCACTATTCATCGGCTATCATTTTTTGTAGTATCATTTAACCACAGTCAGTCTTTGCATTTACTTGATGTGTTTTGTGAACAACAATGTCTACAAAGCATAGTATTATCAGAGTTGTAACATCAGTTCTATTTCAATCTAGATGAAACAGATTAGCGCGCACAAAGCCCAGTTAACATAAACAAACGGACACAATGTCTCGCTGCACAGAGCAGACTTACAATATATTAAGCTTTATAAAGATAATGCATTAATGATGTATGGAGATGTAAAATAGAAACTAAATATGTCTATAGAACTTATTATACATATAAACCTTCCTCTTCAATCACTCTATCTATTAAAAAAAATCAATCCGATATAAAATCCGCATTAAAATCCGTTGCGTAGTTTTAAAGATATAAGCAGTCAAGGGGACATACAGACAGAGAAAGCGACTTTGTTTTATACTATGTAGTGATTAAGCTTTTGTTATATCATGAAACCATATTTTATAATCTGTGAAACTATACTTCAAATATCATAAATGTATTTGGTCGTGTTAATTTATATGTGAATGAAATGCCTATTTTGTTCATTCTCTGTGAATGACAACTCTAAATTATTAAATGGTTTAAGCGAAACATTCATTCTTTATTAATTTTGACATTAGTAAATAGAAATAAATACGTATAGTAAGATTATTAATTACAGTCAGTAAAATGACATTTCCAGTGTTGCAAGATTTTAGTCCCAAATAAATAGTGATGCGAAATTCCGATAACCGATTCTGAAAATACCGATTTAGAATCTGTAATATATATTATATCAGTAGCATCCGTAATAAATAAAAGCGAATAAAAGTTAAGCGAATAAAAAAAACATAAACAGCCAGTATTTCAAGAAGATTCTATTTTTAAGTAAGCTTAAATTTAAAAAGCTTACATCATATGTAAATAATCAAATAATCAATCATTAATCTTAATTCGTACCGAGCATTTTTTTTCTTAATTACGGATTCATTTTGTTTGTTTTAAGTTTATTTAATACAGAAGTTTAGGTCTTTTAGTTATCGATCGAGGGAGTACGAAGTCTGCCGGGTCAGCTAGTTTACAATAAAAAAACGCTTTGAAACCAATTAATATAAAGCATGATCAAATGTCTAAATTTAACGATTGCCGAACATCACTAATTTAGCTGGTCACCCTTTTTTGTATAAGTGACAGTTGTACTTGTCATTTTACTGACTAGAATTATTAATCGTACTATAGCATAAGATTCGAATTTCCTTATTTTTCTGCCCATCAAATAACATAGTTGTAGGAACAGCGATTGACCTGTTGTTGTCATTCCTGTTTACGTTGACCCACAAAGTGAAGGTCAATTTCGGTTTCATTCTAGCAATTATAAGATCATTAACAATCTTAACATAACATTACTGTTCTCTTAGATACGTTCCATTATTTTTTTATAGAGTGTCATTATAGTCAGGTAGATACCAATAAAAAAAGGAGGAAGCTCATTACCTCTGGCCAGACTGTTTTTCTTATACGTAATTTAAATGTAAAATTATGTTGTTTTCTCTTACCTCGACTAAAACCAAATTTACTTTATGATCAATTTACATTAGTCCTTGTTGAACTTGGTATGTTTTTTAGGTATATTGGCTACACGCAAGGGACAACACCGATTTTATTTATCAGGGATCCCGAAATAATAAAAAGCATTACAGTCAAAGATTTCGATCATTTTGTCGACCATAGACAAAGTCAGTGAAGAAACCATCAGTGAAGATGTAGAACCATTGATTGGTGCGAGCCTTTTTTTATGACAGGTATGTTAATTTAGCCATAAACAAAACACAAAGTTTAAATCAATGCGTACAGAGAAATCATAACACATATCGACTGGTGCGAACAATACAGACAGGGTAGTATAGAATGAATCGAATGCGTCAGCCTCATTCAGGATTTTTTGGAGAAGACAAAATTTAGGAACCGCATTCACAGTTTGACAGATTTTTCGTTTATTAACTCTTGCATTAACCACTTTATCTTGTGATATCGACATCCTTTCAAAGGTAATTGCTTACTTTTATTGTTATCAGGTGACAAATGGAGGGACATGCGCACCACATTAAGTCCTACATTCACAGTATCCAAGAACTCATGATGACATTTATGACAGAAATAAGTGACAGTATTGTGGAATACTTGAGGGGTACCTTTATTTTTGTCAATATTTAAATAGTTAAATCATAATATTGGAAAAGAGCAAAATAAAGGGGAATACTTGTTACAAACTGATCCCCATACTACTTAAAATATCTGTAACACTTCAGAAATATTTTAAGGATATTGCCAATGTTATTTCAATTAATTTAAAAGATTACTCAACTCAGTATTTTAAATTAGATTATTCAAACTGGGAACTAAGATAGCATTGTTTGAATTAACTTTCACAAAACAAAACCTTATTTGATCCAATAAAATGTTTTAATAATGTTCCAATAATATTTTTTTGATCACATATCAGAGGACATAGACGTGTGTGATTTGATGCGCCGCTACACCAACGACGTGATCGCCTCCTGCGGCTTCGGATGCCAAGTGAATTCCGTTAACGATAAAGAGAACGAATTCTACAAAACTGGACAATCTCTATTCGAAATGATAACTATACAGAGAACGATGCTTATTTTGTCAATGTATTTCCCAAATGTAGCAAAGGTGACTTATATCAGGAGTTTATAATTACAAATATTGATTTTAAAAGGAAAGAAAACATAACAAATAATAGCCAACCATACTTAATCCACAATTATTTTGACTTCTTTTTCAGTATTTAGGCCTTAAGATATTTGAAGAAAAGCATACTAGTTTCTTTCAAAATTTAGTAAACGATACTATGGAATATAGAGAAAAGAATAACATTGAAAGACCAGACATGATACAACTTCTAATGCAAGCAGCTAAAGGTAAAGTTATCACGCATTCAATAAAACTTTTATATTGAAGATCAAAGAATTATCAGCTAAACTTTTTTTTAAAATATAATACAAGGTGGCAAACGAGCAAGCGGCCACCTAAAATCACTGAAATATCGAAGTGACCGTTGCCCATAGACATCCTCAATTGCAGATGCGTTGCCTACCTGTAATCGACGGAGGAGGAGAAACATTGAAAAAGAATAATTCCTCTTCCTATGTGTCCTCTCCTCCGTGAAGTCCACTTCCTCTTCCCATCCTTCTCTTATAAGAAAGGGTGGGAAGAGGAAGAGAACTAGTATTAGGCCTCCGGTACCACACTCATCAGACGAAGCGCGGAATTGCTTCCACTTCACGTGGTCGTGGTCGTGACGTCTTCTGTGTGGTCGTGGTGTTGCACCGGGCGAGCCGGCCCATTCGTGCGAAGATGTTACAGCGGGCTCTACCACTGTTAAAAACTTTCTTACTTGTAATAAAGTAAATAAATAATTGAAATTTTTATTAATGGTGTGACAGGTAAATTGAAGGCGGGTGAAACAGATATTAATACTGACAATGTTAAAAGAGGTGAGTGAATAAAATTTTATAATAAAAGAAATTGTATTCTGATACATACTTATGATGATGATTTCGTTATTGACAATAATTCTGATGATTATAATATTTTAGAATGGTCCCAACGAGATTTAGTGGGACAAGCTTTTATATTCTTTTTCGCCGGTTTCGAAACATCTGCTACAACTCTAAGTTTGAGCATTCACGAACTTGCTGTCAATCCTCTAGTACAAGAAAAATTTTATGAAGAAATTAAAACAATTCACGAAACCAAGGGTAAATTGTTGTATGAAAATATAAATGAATTAAAGTATTTAGATTGTGTAATAAGTGGTAATTATTTTTATTATGTTCTATTTTTGTAAACTAACAATTTAAGAAATCTGAAAGATTTTCTGAGGAAAATAAACACGAAATAAAGCCCTTTACGTTTATGCCTTTTGGTATTAGTCCGCGTACTTGTATTGGTAAGTCGGTTGCAAGTGTTAATTTAATTTGATGATGATAAATATGATATGATATTTCCATTTCCACTTCACTCCAACATATGGGAGAGTAAGAGGGAGAGAGAGGGCGAGGGAGAGAGAAGGAGAGAGAGAGATAAATATTATTCCCTCCAAAAGCACTTTCACCAAATAAATCAAGAAAATATTTGCTTCATCTTACTAGTATGATAAATGCAAAAGTTTGGATGGATGGATGAATGGTTATTTCTTAGAAGATATCACTAGAACGGCACAACGGATCTCGATGAGATTTACTATAGCTGTAGAGCGTAGTCTGGAAGAATACATAGGCTACTAGTTAAGTGTTTTATTTAATTCTACGCCTAAGGAGTCACGAGCAAATGCTTTGTCTCCATTTCTGCTATTACGCTCTCCTTGTCTGTAAGCTAAAAGAAAATGATTAGAGGTATTCGTTGATCATACAGTATGTTTCAGGAACTAGATTTGCGATATTGGAAATAAAGGTGTTAATTTACAACATTTTATTAAACTTCAAAATCTTAAAATGTGACAAGACCACAGAACCAATTCTTTTGAAACCACACGAGTTTAACATTGCAGCGTTAGGTGGTTCATGGGTGAAACTGGAAAAAAGAACATAATAATAGAAATGCTTAGAAGAATATGTGATTAGTGATGGTAACATCCGTATTCTTTGGGTATGATATGTAATAATAAAAATAATATCTCTCATAAGGGCTGGGTACAGGTTGCTTAGAATAATATACTTCGCCTTGGTACCACGCTAGGCCGGAGATTGTGATACAATCCCGCTCTATTGTCAGATATGACAGCACAAACAACCAAGACTTCTATCAATGTAATAAATATACTACAGATAACAAAAATCGAATGTGTTTTATTTAGTAGACCACTCAGAAGACAAGCATGAAGTGGAAGCGATTCTACATTTGCCGGATGAGTGTTTGAGCTTTATTATTACTCCTCTTTGCTCACCATTCTCTTATTAGGAAAGGCAAAGGGATATGGATTTGGCACAAATGAAGATTGGAAGACGAAATATTATCTTCTTGTGAATCTCTTCCTCCGTCGATTAAAGGTAGGCAACGTATGTATCTGCAGTTGCAAATGTATATAGGCAGCATGCAATGACCGCTTGTTCGCAAGCCACCTTATACCATATAAAATAAAATGTTAAAACATAAATGAAAATTAATGATAAAGCTGTTTTACATATATAGTAACCAAAATTAGCTATTGAAACTGTAACTAATGAAACATTAGGATGCCACAACCACAATAAGTTATTATCACAAAAGTAAACTGATTCTTAAATAAAATATGAAAAAGCAACTTTGATGTAAAAAGATAAATTAAAAGATGTCAAAAATATGTTAAAAATAAAACTATGTTCTGTTGCGGAAGATGAAAAAATGATAAAAAAAACAATAGAAGATAAAAATTATTAGAAAATAAAAGTAAACAATTAAGAATAAAAATCAATTCAGAAAGGTCGAATGCGCACTGGCCACATAACCCCGAGGCTGCAACAGCAACTTTTACTAGGTTAATGCTACTTTAGTAGTAATATAAATAGACGATCAATATTTTACGTGTTTTAAATGCATTATTTCAATTGATTTACTAATTTACATCTTAACACATTGTTTTTAATACCATTCTTCTCATATAATCTATACATATAATAAAATTGGAGTGTCTGCTTGTAATATTGAAATAACCGTATTTTACTACATGTATATGAATATATACATATACGGTACATAAACCAAAATATTTTTTTTTACAATTTTTGTCTGTCTGTCTGTTTGTTCCGGCTAAACTCTGAAATGGCTGGACCGATTTTGAGGGGATTTTATTGCCAGGTAGCTGAAGTAATAAGGAGTAACTTAGGCTACATTTATTTTAGTATTTTTTTTATTTTAGAAAAAGAATGCGCGGACGCCGGTCGCGGGCGACAGCTAGTATTAAGTAAAATGGTACATCTCTGTTACCCTCAAATATACAACCAATGACCATTATTTGAATTGGTTAACAAGCGTACTATACCTGAGTGAATCTTTGTGGTACAAGTTATAAGAGATTGACTTCTTTCATATTTTTAGCGACCAGGACATTTCATATATCTGTTATGTTAAAATACAATGAAATAAAGGCAACAAGGCTGCTTATACAAAAGCCAACCATTTTTCCTCTACAAGTAGTGTGTTTTACTAACGAATCCTAAGAGGGCAAGATTGGTTATACAAACTACTAGGTGTCGCCCGTGACTCCGTCCGCGCGTTATTTTTCTAAAATAAAATATTTTTTCTAAAATAAATGTAACCTAAGTTACTCCTTATTACATCAGCTACCTGCCAATAAAAGTCCCGTCAAATCGTTTTAGCCATTTTAAGAATATCCGGAACAAACAGAAAAACAGACAGAAGACAATCTAATTTTATTATATGTATAGATGTCGTTTATCTGAAGCGTATGCGTACCGGAGGCCTAATTAATTCCTTTGCCCCTTTCTAAACGCAAAGGATGGAAAGAGGAAGTTACGGGGGATGGGATGCATAGGTTGGGGAATTCTGTGTCTGTGCGTCCCTCTCCTCTGTTGATTAAAGGTAGGCAATGCATCAGCAGCTGAACTATTAAAAAAAGTTTCCGCTATCGTTTGTGAATTATAATTCGTTATCTCAACTCGGAGTGATATGAGAATTATTTATTCAACAATAGTACCTACGACAACGCTTTGTAAGTTAGTGTTCATCGGGAAATCAAGCGAAATGATCGTTGAAATTTTAATATTCATTTTGACTTCTATATTAGTGTATTTTATATACACTTATAAACGTGTACATCGTTATTTTGATGAAAAAGGCTTAAAGTACAATCCGGGTCTTCCATTATTTGGTAACGTTATACGCAGTACGTTCTTAAGGAAACATATTGTTGAAGACATTGACATGGTTTACAGGGAATTTCCAGAAGAGAAGTAAGTATTTTAATGATTTTAATAATATTTGACTTGTAACTTGTAGGAAATCTTTTGAAAAATAAGATTTCAAGAGCGATTTATAACAAATAAAATGAATTCACAATTCAAAATTGGTTCAAGCTGTTTTAGCTACAGTCGGTTGCAAAGACGGTATTCTGTTCTTGATAATATATATTTTTTTTAATTAAAAGGTGGCAAACGAGCAAGCGATCACCTGGGTTCGCCGCAATAGCGAAGTGACCGCTGCCCATGAATATCCGTAATTGCATATACCTTTAAATGATAAGAAAAAATAGTTTTTCCCAGTCCTATGTGTCAATCCAGTTCCCCTTCCCATCCTTTACTTCTAAGAAAAGGATGGGAAGGGCAAGAGGACTAAAATTAGGCCTCCGACATGTAAACTCATCAAACGTAACGCGTAACTGCTTTCACTCCACGCCAGTTTTCTGTGTGGTTGTGGTATTGCACCAGGGAGGCCGGTCAATTCGTGTAAAAAAATGATGGCTTCTACTACTGTTCAACTCTATGAGATAACAGGAAGTCGATAGTTGGGTCGTATAACAATCATGGGGTAATGACACATTTAGAGACCGACTGGACTGGGACCCCTATCGCTTACTCTAAAAATAAATTGGTCACGAGTAGTGCGCGTGATCATTCTGAATCTTACAGACTATACGTGAGGTATTGAAGAAATAACCGTTAACCAAAACTTTTCCATCACACAATAAGCTTTATGAATTAAAACAGAAAGAAAAGAAAACATAGTAAGATATCAAAACATTATTATGAAAAATATCTTAAAGATATTATAAATGCGAATGTTTAAATTGATGGATGGATGTTTACCTGAACGGTTTACGGAACTGATGAAATTTATCACAAATATAAAATATATTCCGAAAGAAGAAATAGGCTAATTATTTAATTTTGTTTTTTATTCTGCGTGGACGGAGTCGCAGGCAAAAGACCCTATAAAAATATATGTAACAGAAACAAAGTGTTTCTGTTTCGGGCAAAATAAAATAAACATGGTATTAATTAAACATGTCAAGTAACTGAAATGATTTTTTAAAATAAAACAGGTGAAAGTGTCATTAATGCAAAAAATTATAATATATTTTAGATACGTTGGCTACATTGAAGCTACTACGCCTATTGTACTCATAAGAGATCCAGAGATAATCAAACATATCACAGTTAAAGATTTCGATCACTTTGTTAATCACAAGGAATTCTTTCCCGAAGATACTGAACCATTGTTTGGAAGCAGTTTGTTATTGATGAAAGGTAATTATCGCCATTCCATTTTCATCACCTGATCGACGTGTGTCGACGACGCGTTTTGTCCATCTGGAGTGTCTCTCAGTTAAGTAAGGTGCGGTAGAAAATAAGGGTATTTTTCATTACCAGCAAAAGCAATGCTTTAGGCCCCCCTAACGGAGACTGGTCACAATTTAAAAATGTGATATTATGATACAATTACTATCGGTTTTATAATTTTCTACCAGATGGCGTTAGAAAAACAAAGAAATGCCAAACCCTGTGTCGGCACCGACTAGTTTCGACTAATGCGTGAAAGACGGGCCGCGACCTCAAAATATTTCCAGTTCCAATGACCCTCAAGACCAGCCTTCCGTGGGCTCGAAACTAGTCGGTGCAGACACCGGATTCAATATACTTGAGTTAGCCCTTTTATTTTTGTCATATGCTTATTGTTGTTGTTATCAATAATAATGATGAATACTGAAGTGTAATTATGTTATCTATTACGCGTTTACGCGTCTTGATATACTACTGAACTCATAACAAAAAAATAATAAGATAGCAGCGGTTGTTTATTTTGTATGCACGTGTCTTGAACTTCATCTCAGTATAAAACGTTCTGTCTGGATAAATATATAAGCAATATAATGAATGAAGAGTTTTATGACTAGACAATGAAATTACTTTTGTTGGTATTTAAAAAGGTATTTAATCTTACAATCTAATACAGCCGTGAGCAAAAATGAAGGGTCGGTTAAGAACGAAAGTTAAGAAAGTTTGAATATCTCAGAAGATAAGCACGCTAGCTAACTGAAATAAATTATACATGATAGACAATTAAATATCCTTAAAATAAAATTAAATACTCTTATTAATTTATTTATGTTTCATTAAAAAACATAAACTTAAACGAAAAAGGAATACACTTTTTTTCGTAAAATTTTATTACGAGTATTATTTAGATTTTAGTACTTAGTGAGACACAACACTAAGTACTAAAATCTAAATAATAATAAAAATTAATTAAAAATACTGTAGTATCCAAGTTAAGGTATCCTTTTTCGTTTAAATTTATGTTTTTTAATGAAATATAAATAAATTAATAAAAATATTATATTTTATTTTAAGGATATTTAATTGTCTATCATTCACAATTTATTTATTTTTACTGACCCTTTATTTTTGCTCGCGGCTGTATTATAAATGAGAAAGTTTAGATGGATGGATGGGTGTTTGTTAGAGTTTGTCGCCTAAACTGCGGAACGGATTTCGGCTTGGCATAGATGATAGATATGATGATAGATGTCATGTGTTCAACACATAGGCTACTTTTGATTCCGAGAAATAGTTTCGGTTTTCGTGGGATACATTATTTAGTTTTTTCACGTTTACTCGATAATTCTGCTACGGGTCAACATATGTTTTTGAAATTTGTCACAGATGTAAGACATAGTCTGTGAGGACAGCTAGTGGGAAATAAAACCCAACTAGAAGCAGAAAATTATCTCTCCTTTATTACTCTTCCCTAATCGTCTGTTGTAATTTTACTTTCTACTTTTTACTAATATTATTAATGCGAATATTTCGATGGATATTTGTTAGACGATATCTTCAGAACGACTCAACGGATCTCGATTAAATCTGGAAGAATACGCATGGTACCTATGATGAAATGTAGACGAAAATGTATACGATTCTCATGAGATACATTATTTTATTTAAATTTCGCGCATATCTAGAACATAGTCGGGGGTAAAATATTCTCATAGTTAAGGATTAATAAATTTACAAACATCATAAGAACTACGCTAAATATTTTGTATTTTTGATTAGGTGATAGATGGCGAGATATGCGGACAACTTTAAGCCCCGCTTTCACTGGCTCCAAGATGCGACACATGTTGCCGTTTATGATTGAGATCAGCAATAACATGGTCAATTATTTAAAGGGTAAGTCCACTGAGAAATATATGAACAATTATTTTTAGTCGAACATAGTTCTAACGTACTAACTTCCGCGATCAGAGTCATAAATATCATAAAAAAACAATAGAATTAAAAAAATCAGAATAATATGTTATTGTTAATTAAAAGAACTAAATAATGAACTGTTGGTTCACACGAATCATGATTTCATGAAAGGGAAGTCCTTGGCTCCATAAATACAGTTATACTAGTTAAAGAGACAAGGCGACACCAACTAATGTATACTTAGTGTGCAATAAATATTTTCATTTCAATCCAAACGAGCCCACACTCGATGAGGTTGCGTTGTTTCATTGCGAAGATCCTATGGTTACCTTCCAAATTATCAGATCAGCTCCATTTAGTCATTATATTGCAATGTCACGTAATTCATACTAAATTCATCGTTAGAGATCACTCAAAGACTGAATACGGCAGATGTATAGTAATTTAATATTATAATAATTTTAGATCATACGAACAAAGACATTGACGTTGCTGATCTGATGAGACGATATACGAATGACGTCATCGCCTCCACTGCATTCGGTATCCAAGTGAACTCAGTACAAGATAAAGACAACGATTTCTACAGGACTGGACAATCGATGTTCAAAATGTCAGCGCAACAGAGGCTTAAATTTTTCCTAGCAAATCAATTTCCAGCGTTTACTAAGGTACTTTCAGCTGATTTATGAAACGATTCGCTTTTGTCCGAAACTCCTTCTGAGCCCAATTAAAAAAAACGTAATTAGAAGTTTGTGTATTCTTCCAGACTATGTTTTATGTATTGTATATCTATGCAACATTTTAGGGAGATCTGTTGAGGCGTTCGGGAGATACCTTCAAACAAGTATTCATGGATTGATCTAAACCTTCGCATTTATAATATTGTAAATTTGATAGTGGTAGAGCCCGTTTTAACATCTTCGCACGAATGGGCCGTCTCGCCCGGTGTAAAACCACGACCACACAGAAGACAGGCGTGAAGTGGAAGCAATTCCGCGTTTCGTCTGATGAGTGTGGTGACGGAGGCCTAATACTAGTCCTGTTCCTCTTCCCATCCCTTTCTTATAAGAGAAGGATGGGAAGAGGAAGTGTACTTTACGGAGGAGAGGACGCATAGGAAGAGGAAATGTTATTTTTCGTGTTTCTCCTCCTCCGTTGATCAAAGGTAGGCAACGCGTCTGCAATTGCGGATGTCTATGGGCAACGATCACTTCGCTATTACAGCGATTTTAGGTAGCCGATTGCTCGTTTGCCACCTTGTAATATAAGAAAAAGAAGAATAACGATGTATCTATGCCCATTGGTCTTATTCATATTATAAATACGAAAGTTGAGATGGATGGTTGTTCGATGGTATGTTCAGAACAGCTCTACGGATCTTGATGAAATTTACAGGTCACACATAGTCTGGAATGACACATAGGCTACTTGTTAAGTTTTTCCGCGCGGATGAGGTCGCGGGAAAAAGCTATTTAATACTTGATCCCATTTGATTTTATTTTTTTCAGTTTTTGAAATTAAAAATATTTGATGACAAGTACATGCAATTCTTCGACAACATAGTAACAAGTACAATGGAACACAGAGAGAAGAACAACATAGAACGACCTGATATGATACAATTGTTAATGCAGGCTTATAAAGGTACGTATTAAGGTGTAAATGGTGTCTTATAAACGTGCACATGGTGTGATTAATGACACTTTTATTTTTACGATATAATAAAAAATAATAAGTAGGTATTCCATTTTAATGAGTTAAGTTTATTTATCTCAATAATCATTCATAGTATAAAACAAAGTCGCTTTCCCTGTCTGTATGTCCCCTTGACTGCTTAAATCTTTAAAACTACGCAACGGAT
>JAAOEG020000002.1:861116-873808 GCA_011763625.2 Papilio bianor
CATATAAGAAAATGATGGGAAGATAAATAGGGCTAAAATTAGGCCTACAAGCACATTTCAGACGAATTTTCATGCCAGTATTCAGTGAGGTCGTGGTATTACACCAGATGAGCCTGCTATTATGTGCCGCAGATATTGTTGCTAGCTTCTTCTCTTCCAATGAGGGTTCACTTCACACACACCCTTAAATTTCTCTGCCGATAAATGCTGGTTGCATCACGATATTTTCCTTGACCGTAAGAACGTCAGATAAATGTACATTGTAAATCGATATTTGCAAATATAATATTTATTATAATACTATGTAAAAAGACAGAAGTTTTGTTGCTTAATAATATTAAATAATAAACAAGGAAGATATTTTAAATAAGATATCAGATTTGTGTGCATCAAATGTACGGTACCATATTCGAGGAAATATTGACGTGTAGCTAAACTGTTCATAGTTCGATGACAAATTTGATGTCTGCATCGCTGTTGAACATGACTATACTCATAAATCAGTGTAGAATAGTGATACATCGGACAACATTTTATTTGTATGGTGTTCCTGTATGACTGTAGCACACCAAAGCGAAATGGAAGCAAAGATTTCATTATTCTTCAAGGTAAATATAACAGATGATGTAATTTGCAGAATATCATTAACTATATACTATCTATCTTGAAGAATTTAGAACCTGTTGTATTTAGAATATTATAGCAGTAAAACCTTTTTGAAATGCACTTGCTATAGGTTTAAGAGAAATTGAATTGATGAACTGTAGATTTTTAAATGTGTAACTACTAAGTTTGGTCGTTGGGGATAAATCGACATATTAACTAACTAAAGTAACGCATGAACCCAAAATGCCATGATCTCCAACAAAAGTGTTTCTTCTTTTCGCAGTCTCCACTTCGGTCCTGGCTGTCTTGGAGCTACTGCCAATCCTTCTCCACTCCTTATCTCTCGATGGCTGGCAATCCACAACTAATCAACAAATCTCTGGAATTGCGGATGTCCATGGGTGTCTATGATCACCTCGCTGTTCACGCTGCTCGTTTGCCCCTTCTTTTATATAAAACCCCTTTCTTTCAACAATATTAGCTCATAGATCATCATAAAATATTAACTTTTTACATCGTGTTACTGCATCGATTAATATCGTTGGCCATGACGCCGCTAATCTCACCGCGGCCGTGTAATGAAACGCCGCGTAATCCATTGAATACTTCCAAAGCCGTGCAGTTAACATCCGTTACGTGGATTACGGCTTAATTGCACCCACAAGTCCCGCCGTCTTAATACAAAGCGTTTGGTTAATGTCTAGTTAATTTCACGAAATCTATTGTTCATTATAATTATACTGATACTGATTAAAGAGCAACAGCAAATATGTAGCCCTATTTTAAAACATCAATGAATAACAAAACCTGTAAATCACAAATATGTATTCTGATCAAATGATTCTACTGCCATGACGTTTGTACGGCATGGCATAGAAACAGTCGTAGAGCCAGTGTTAATATCTTCGCTCGAATGGGTCGGCTCGCCCAGTGCCACGACCACACAGAAGACAGGTGTCAAGTGGAAGCTTTTCCGCGTTTCGTCTGATGAGTGTGCTTATCGGAGGCCTAATACTAGTCCTCTTCCCCTTCTCACCCTTTTCTTAAAAGGAGAGTTTGGGAAGGAGAAGTGGGTTTCACGGAGGAGAGGACGCATACAAAGAGGAAATTATCTCTTTCAGTGTCGCCTCCTCTGTCGATTAAAGGTCTGCAAAACGCATCTGCAATTGTGGATGTCTGTGGGCAACGGTCATTTTGTTATTTCAGCGATTCCAGGTAGCCGCTTGCTCGTTTGCCGTTTTTCTTCTTCAGAGAGTGAGGAGGATAGAAATGTGTTTTATACATGTTTCAATTGTGCAATATGAATTTGAAATCTACAAAATTTTTCCAAATCTGCTTTTATCGCTTTACTGCTTTTTATTTTTAAAATGTTTTTGATTATTGTTAAAAAAATGTACGTTACTGCATATGCTGATAACTTTCCCATTTGCATCGGTAACAAAAGAACGATATATAAACTGGGTAATGAAAGAATCAACATCCATTTAACAAACAGAACAATTGCGCCGGCGAGCGGACAACCGAAAAATTGTGTTGATGCGAGGGTTTTCATTTTTATTGTGAGAGTTATAAGTCGGGATCAATATTCTGGATCTTTCCCATATTGAAATTTTACTGGACTACAAAATTTTATATGAAATGAAATGTATCTATTTTATGTAACTGGTACATTGTAAAATAGTCTCTACATTTGTGCTTAGCTGGATTTATAATAACATTAGAGCACAAGCAACTTTATCCGGCTAAATAAAACCAAGGTGAATGCTCGCCTTGTGATTTATGAAGCTATTTTCACGCCATTTGCTGCGTTATATTTGTATGTGAACTACATTTTCACTAAAACACAAGTGAGTAAATTCTTAATATATAAACATTTAAATTACCCACTATTTACATCTATAACATCCGCCGTTTTGATATTTAAAATTAATTAGGGATTAATCTTACCACAATATCGGTATTGAACATATTCGTATACAATTATTTCGACGCCACTAAGTACAATGTCGAAACTGGAAAATATAATTCTTCATTATTTAAAATACTTCGTTTTCTATATATGTTTTCAAATGAGTTAATAATAACAATTATTTAACATCTAATTCCCCCAATAGCCAATAGCCCCCAATAACCTGAATAGTAATAATTTGCAGATTCGATACTGTATTCTGGGGTCACCTAATTGTATATTTTTAATCAGTAAATTTTAATAAAATAACATTATTACGTCTTGCCGTGTCTTCTTATCTAACTTCCATGCTTAGAGTCAATAATTACTGCCTCTTTACATAAGACTAGCTGTCGCCCGCGACTCCGTCCGCGAGTTATTTTTCTAAAGTAAAAAAAAAACTAAAACAAACGTAGCCTAAGTTACTCCTTATTACATAAGCTACCTGCCAATAAACGTCCCGTAAAAATTGGTACAGCCATTTCAGGGATTAGCCGGAAAAAACAAACAGACAGAGAGACAAAAATTGTTAAAAATATGATTTTCGTGTATATGTACCGTATATATATTCATATACGTGTATTAAAAATCGGTTTTTTCAATATTACAAACAGACACTCCAATTTTATTATATATATATATATATATATATATACATATATATTATAGTTATAGATAAGGGGCAAACAAGCATCGGAACACGGAGGTGATCATCGACACCCATGAATATCCGCAAACACAAGAAGATTACAGAGCGTTGCTGGCCTTTGAGAAAGAGATAGCGATATATATATAGATAGAGATAGCTTCCTTCTTGTAGGACCCTAAGTCGTCTTCGGAAATATTTAAGGAGGCCTTTAGTGTAGATTTTTCGTAGCAAGGGCAGTCCTTAAGATTTCCATAAAATTACTGAGTACGGCAGTTAAACTTTAAGTTATAAAATTGTAACGATTGTAAATAAACAACTAAAAATTCACTGTGAAATACAAAGATCATTTTCTAAGTTACCAACTAATAGCCAACGAGAAAAATATTCTAAAACATTTTATTGAAAAGAAAATCTTGAGGTTTCGTTTCAATGGGAGCGAAAAGTATTGTAAGTCTAAATAAAAAATACTTTATTGAATATAAGAACAGACCTGTTGTTACTAGAACAGTAATATAGTAGTTCAGGGTAGTGAAATTTACAGCTTTTTTTAGATATTTTAAAGAAAAAGAAGAAATAAACATTGTTTTCAAAGAGCTTGGTAAAACTTCAATAAGAGAGTTATAGAAAAATTGTACATGTGTATATTGATCATTGTGTTTAGGTAGGAGAAGCCTGGGGTTAACTTGTTGTTAGTTATATAATACTCAGGATGTACGCATCGAAAAAATAAAAAATTTGTAGCGTTGTAATCCCAATAATGAGGACTTTAATTTCTTTCCTTATAAAATTATTCTGTAAAAAATGGGTCACAAGACTCGAGCATTAAATTCGAATCACAATTTTTTACGCAAGTTATTTGACAAGAAGATAGAAATTTCCATAATCCGAGTGTCAGTGTAATAACAACGGGCCCTATTCGCAACTTGCAAATAAAATGTCTGCGAACCGAGATTGGGATCGGACGATATTCCGCGACCCCGTGACAATGCTCTTTGCAATGATATTTCTTGTTTATTGTAAAAATACGGACCAGACTTGTTATTTGTTGTTTGAGCACACAATTTATATATTCTAGTTTTACTTCGTTTTATAAAAAAACTATTTATATGAAATTGCAATTGCAATACGGTAAATATTTTTATAACCTCCATGAACATGATTAATTATTAATAATGCATGGATAACATGCATATAAAAAGATTAGGTCCTTACATATCAATTTGGCGTTTTGTCATACTGGCCACTTTGATCTCAAATATCTCCTCTTTGATTAGGAATTCCAATTTAAAATTTAAACAGCTATTTACCCTGTAATTCATTTGCTTTTGTTCTAATTTATCTTTTTCCTTACGTCACTCACTTTACAATATGGGAAACTAGAAATATAGCGTTATTTACGAGTATGAGTTCCACTGTGGGACTAGTACTGCAGAAACGGCTCGAAGGATTAATGATGTGTATGGCGGCGCTGTAGCAAAAGAAAACACAGTGCGTTTTTGGTTCCAACGTTTTCGTTTTGGAAATTTCTACCTGCAGACAAGACCGGAGACGGCCGGTGACCAAAGTTGATAAATAAGAATTGAAGGCTATTGTTGCAGTGGATCCATCGCAAAACAAGTCTGAGTTAACTGCAGACTGTGTATTAGTGATAAAACTTTTAATTATCTTGAAGAAAATTGGAAATGTAAAAAAGCTTGGTAGGTGTGTACCTCATGATTGCTGCTCTCACAGCAAATCGACAAACATGCTTCGACTGCTGTACAGTACTCAACCGGCACAATTACGAAGGGATTTTGAATCGAATCATTATCTATAATGATAAGTGTATCTTGTACGATAATCGGAAATGCTCATCGCAATGGCTCAACCCTGGCAAACCAATCAAATTCTGCCCCTAGCGAAAATTGACTCAAAAAAAGTTACTTGTGAGCTTTTGGTTTATCAGTGCCGTTGTAGTTCACTACAGCTTTCTTAAATTTCGCCAGATAACTACGGCTGATGTGTAGAAAACCATGATAAAAATCTAGCTGCTAGCTCGCTTTTTCATCATGGTTTGCAATTGCAAAATCCATCAAAAACCAAGGCTAGTTAATCGCTTTAGGCCACTGCTACTTTAGGACAACGCTAGACAACACACTGCACAACGGACGGCTACCAAATTAGAAAAGCTTCAATTGGAATGTCTAAGACATCAACCGTACTTCCGGAACCTTCCTCTAACAGGTTACCATTTATTTTCCAAATTTACATAACTTCTTCCAAGGGAAAAACTTTAACTCCGATGGGGCAGTCCAAAGCGACTAAAGATTTTATTGATTCCCGTCCGAATGGTTTTCTTTTGTAAAGAGATTAATGATTACCTATGAGGTGACAAAATGCATAGATAGCAATGATAAATACTTTGATTAAATAAACATATTACATCACAAAAAAACTTCAAATTTATACATATGTAAGGACGTAATACTAGCTTCTTCCCGCATTTTCTTTCCCGTGGTGTTAGTAAGTAGCCTATAAGTGCTTCGAGACTATGTTTTACATCTGTGACAAATTTCTTCGAGATTAGTTTTCAAGATACTTACTACAAACGTCCATCCATCTAAGCTTTTACCTTTATAGTATTAATAATACTAAAAAGAGTATTCGTAAATTTTATCAAGACTTATCTTTTTAGCTAATTTCCCATTGAATTGGCAACGTTCAAAAAAATTATAATTCGGTTAAATTACTTCACAATTTTCCGCAATTTAAACTTCAATAACTAAGTCGAGCGGGAAAACAATTTTTAAATGCCCCAAGCGAAAGTCCCGGGCCAAGCGATTTGATCAAGTGCCATTTATTTCCTTCATTCACTACGAGTATATGTAAAAGTTTTCCAGTCTATATTTTGATATTTTTACCACAGATACATGTGCTATTGAATTTGTAGTTTTATTGGACGCAAATTGAAGGCAATTTCTATCTAAAACTCAGTATTTATGACAACAATGTATCTATCATTCTATCTCCATACGGTTCTTTGCGTTCAGAATATATTATTTTGGACAAAAAATCGATTCGGAGGCCTAATTTTAGACTTATTTTCCTTCCCACCCTTATCTTAAAAGGAAAGGATGGAATGGGGAAGTGGACTTAACAGAGGAAAATACACATAGGAAGAGGAAATACTCCCTTTCAGTGCGTCTCCTCCACCGTCGATTAAAGGTAGGCAACGCATCTGCAATTGCGGATGTCTATGAGCAGCGGTCACTTCGCTATTTCTGCGATTTAAGGTGACCGTTTGCTCGTTTGCCACCTTGTAGTATAAAAAATCAATCGGCTAATATGGTTTTTTATTACTATTACACGACAAACAAAGATGATTATGTTTTTGGCGTGTAAGTTTGTTTTTATGTATGTTCCATTGCTGAGGTCGTAACTGAACCGATTTTGACTAGAGATGTGTCATTGGACTCATCTTCTTTTCCGCAGTATCATATATTACATCGACATAGATTACATATTGTGGACATGGGAAAAAAAATTATAAGAAATACTAAAGAAAAACTACAAATCTCCATAACATTCTTTATTTGCTAAATCTTTTCTTTTGATGTTTTCAAGCAACTGAGCTTCAATCGATCATTATTTTTTGGTTTCTTAATTTTGAGGTTAGGTTACTTATTGTATAGCTTTACATGTTTATTTTGTGGATTAAATTGAATAGAAACCCATAACGTATCATTTTAAATGTAAAATATTGTGGATTCTTTTAAACTGCAGCTCTATTAAAGCCCACGCTTAAAAGCATCAATTAATATTCGTAGAAAAAAAACTGTATGCGGTTGGAAATGCTAGTAAAGTGATACAAAAGTGCATCGATGTTAACAGGGAAGCGTTAATGGAAAAATGCACTCTGCATTAACACAGTACGATACGACCGAACTTAGCTGTTCATTTTTTTTAAATTTTCATTTAGTATATAGTGGGCTTGGGGATATTTGTATCGTTTGTAATACCATTTTGTGGTGGGTTGATGGAATGAATAATCCTCTATTTTGTTGTCTAAATGTTTATTAACCTTCCGCCATGTTTTATGTCAAACTGATTCTTCTTATTAACGCAAGAGTTTTTAATATAACTCACGGGGTTGCCATGTTACAATCTTATTTATTGAAACATAGATAAAGTTGCTAGCATTAAGATGCTTTGGTTATTTGATTTCTTGACTATTTTTGTAACGAGACGGAGAAGGGGACGCATAGGAAAGGATATACTCTTTTCCTGTGTCTCCTTTTCCGTCAATTAAAGGTAAGCAACGCATCAATAGCGGATGTCTGTGGGCAGCGGTCGCTTTGCTATTTTAATGAATTCGACCGCTTGTTCGTTTGCCACCTTATAATTAAAAAAAAATTAAATGAGCCGTAAATAGCGCAATGATAATCTCGGTAGGCCGGTGTGTCGCAGTTATCGTGTGAGCCAAGTCGCATTGAACGCGTAAACCATTCTTATCTGTCAGTGTTAGTGGCGGCTGACCCTAACTGCGCAGATTAACGCTTTAACGTTACTTTTGTAAGCTTACAGTTTACTGATATACAACTTTAACTGTCGTTTGCTTTTGTTCCTGTTGTTGTGTTGTTATTGTTCTAATTCAGATGCTTTATTAAAGTAGAGATTTAATAATACAATAATGTAATAGGTACCTAGAAATTAGCTATTTCATTTCGTAGTTCAAAAGTAGAAAAAAAAAATCTTTCACGTTTGATTCGTTGACTTAAACAAATATGCTTTTATTAGGTTCTTTATTTCACCTAAATTGTATGTCGGTTGTCTAAAATACATTAGTTTCATATATGATCACTTGCAAGTACTTTCCGTAACGTATTTCCGAAGTTTAAAAAAATGCGAAAGAAAAATATTCCTCTGTGAGTGAAAAACTTATCAACTAGAGATCTAGGTGGTTCTTCGTTCCAGCTTAGAGGAGATGTTAATTATTAAAGACATAATGCTGTGTATGACTTATCAAAAGGTGAACACCCTCCTAAGCCAATCGCATAGAGAAACTTACCCAAGTACAAACATCTTGTTAACTCAAAACAACATGCTTTACTTATGTACAAAACAAAAGACAAACTGTAATGAGTTCAAATGTCATTCGTTATCGTAGCAGAAAAAGCGCTTGCCTCGCTTCAAGTCAATGCTTAACGAAGCAAGTACATTGTGAAAGCGCTGGAATTATTTTCTTGGCTCGCTTAAAAGGGTTGCTTTTAAAATAGCAACATTTTAGTTTTTTTAATATTACAAGGTGGCAAACGAGCAAGCGGCCACCCGTAACCACTGAAATAGTGAATTGACCGCTGCCCATAGATATCCGCAATTGCAGATGCGTTGCCTACTTTTAATCGACGGAGGAGGAGATGCACTGATAGAGAATATTTCCTCTTCCTATGTGTATCCTCCTCCGTTAAATCCACTTTCCTTTCCCATCCTTTCCTTGTAAGATAAGTGTGAGAAGGTAAGAAGACTAAAATTAGGCTAACCAATTTTAATTTCTTATTCCATCATCAGCATCAGCTCACCATAAAACCCCACTGAGGAGCTTGGAGCCTACCCTAAGTTAAGGGTGACTAGGCGTTTGTCAATGCGCCCAGTGCAATTTGGTTAACTTCACAAATTATTTGAATTTCTTCTCAGATATGTGCAGGTTGCATCACCGTATTTTCCTACACCTTACGAATGTCGGTTAAATGTACATATAAAAATAATAAAAACAAGCTTTTATTATTGTATTGTTACCGAAGTTACGAAGACATACCAAATTTCAGCTCAATCGGTCCACAAGAACCGAAATTTCTATGGTCACCTTCCAACCTCATCATCAGACCAGCTCCATATTTTTGTATTTTCATCCAAGTTACGTAGGTATACCAAGTTTCAGCTCAATCGGTCTATTGGAAGTGGTTCAAATCTTCCTTGCAAGAATTGTAAACATACAATACATACATACAAAAGTGAAGTTAAATAAAAGCTTGTAGAAATCGAATACATATGTAGATACATAGCGAAATTTGAAACCAGTACCTGCTGATCACAAGTTAAGGGCTTAACAGCTTAGCCACCCACTGTCTTAATTAAACATAGGCAAAATGAGATGGGGTTAAGCTTTCGACTAATAATCTGCAGGTACTGGTTTCGGATCCCGCCATGTACTAATGTGTTTTTCGATTTTCGAATTTCAAATGACACTTATATACAACGTTCTTTCGGTGAAAGTACTTAGAATAGCCTCACAGCGGGGACGTACATATAGTGAGCTGGTGATAAAAATTAGATAAGTATTATATGAATTCTCAACATTTTTAATTACTGCTATCTTTTTCTGTAGTTACTATGAACTGAATTGCTATTAATATTATCTAAAACATAAAGTTAGTAAAGATATCTTATAATCACAAATTTCAAGCATCATAATATTTACGAATTACTTATAATCGTATATTTCAGGTAATCCTGCAATTGTAATATAATAATTTAATTTAAGATTTTGAGTCTTTTTTACAAAATTATACTTATGTATACAACAAACGTTATTTGTAAATCACTTACACAAAGCTGAACCAGCGAGACTATACCAGATTGTATAACTATACGTATAGAATTGAGATACACGGTTGAACATGATGCAAGTCTAGCGAGGTAAGGGATGAAGGGTAGTGGAGGGGATGTGTGTAGGGTAGGGGTTGTCGTGTAGACGATGCGTTGGAACGATCTGATTTTGCTTGCGGGTTCCACGGAGGTCGGTACCCACAGGCAAAATCCGATGTCTACCTCAATCGCTTACCTGTTGCTGTCTTTATTACTTCAGTCTGTTACTTTTTTTTTAAATATTTTTTTAGTGACTCTGTATGTTTATTAGAGGGTAATCTATTCATTCGAGTGTTATGATCGTATACATTACTAGCTGTCGACCGCGACTTCGTCCGCGCGTTCTTTTTCTAAAATAAACTTAGCCTAAGTTACTACTTATTAGATCCGTCAAAATCGGTCTAGCCATTTTAGTGATTAGCCAGAACAAACAGACAGACAGACAGACAAAAATTAAAAAAAAATGTTATTTTGGTGTATGTATGTATTCATATTCATATATTTAAAAACGGTTATTTAAATATCACAAACAGCCACTCCAATTTTATTATATGTATTATAGATAATTTTTTAAGATGCATGTAAAGATATAATGCATTTTTAATAAAACTATTTCGTAGTTTTTTATTGTGACTTTCCTTGTCATTGTCATGCCCTTGAATCGAGATTTGTCTGAACAAGGTTATGACAAACATTGGCATTGGTCCAAATGCGAAACTTCTACAATTTTCGTCATAAATTATTTTGTATCGTTCCATAAAGGCAATTAAACCAATAGTAGATCATAAGGATGGCCTAACAGACCTCTAAATTATTTAGACAGTCACAGTGAGACATTTTATTCTAAAAATCGCTAATAAAATATTTATTCCATGACTTCTAAACATGTAGCTATGAATATCAGATCGAATACTGCTATTGCAATATTCTCAAAGGGCGGCGACGATAACACTCGCAATACCACTTACTCTGGTTTTGCGAATGTCCATGGGAGTCGCTGATCACCTCGGCGTTCACGCTGCTCATTTGGCCCCTTCTTTTATAAAAAAAGCTTCACGTCCTATTTTGTCACTATAATTTTTTTTATATGAATGAATGGACTTTATCTTAATAATTATAAATGCGAAAGTTTAGATGGATGCATGGATGGATGTCTGTTAGAGTTTGTAGCCTAAACGGCTGAACGGATGTCGATAAAATTGGGCATAGATGTAGAGAATAGTCTGGCAAAACACATAGGCTACTTTTGATCGCGGAAATAGTTACAGTTCTTAAGGGATACGTAGTTTTTTTTGTTATTTACTCGATAATTCCGCATCGGTTCAACATATGTAACTGAAATTTTGCAAAGATATAGAATATAGTCTGGAATAACACATAGGATACTAAGTTTTATTTTAATTACGCGCGGACGGAGTTGCAGGCGACAGCTAGGTTAATATAAAACTGCAAACCTTATAAGAATTTATTACTCGTATTAATTCTATGGTTTATTTCACCCAGCTTATTTATCTATGTAAAAGGTCGTGTTTACAATTTAATTGAGACAAAGCTTTGCGACACTTACAACACAAAAAAGTTTGAAAAGCTCCAAGTAAGGAGAGTATTATGCAAATACGTTTGTTTTGGACTCTAGTAACTTGCTGAGCTTTGGTGGCACAATTGATGAAACAAGTAATTTTATTCACACTTAAATTGTTGCGAAGTTTCACGTTTCGATTATTCCGTTGGTGAATATAAACTCAGACTCAAATTATTTGCACAAAATATCAGAGCTACAAAATATCACAATGAAATGAGAAATATATTAATACAGGCTGTCTTAATTGTATGCTGTCTTAGTTTAGGTATTCTTTTAGACAATATTCTAAATCTATGCCGGATTTTAGCAATATCCGTTGATCCGTTCTTGAGATATCTTGAAACGAATAGCTATAAATACTTCTTAACTTTCGCATTTATAATATTAGTAAGAGTTATAACATAAGACTTTCTTGTGCAGTTTTATCTTCAAAATGGAAATTTCGTTTTACTAGAAATATAAAATACTAGTTGTCTCCCGCGACTCCGTCTGCGCGTTTTTTTTCTAAAATTAACGTAGCCAAAGTTACTCCTTATTACATCAGCTACCTGCCAATAAAAATCTCGTCAATATCGGTCCAGCCGTTTCAGAGATTAGCCGTAACAAACAGACAGATAGACAGACAGACAGGCAGACAAAAGTTGTAAAAAATGTTATGTTGGTGTATGTACCGTATATATATTCATATACATGTAGTAAAACACGATTATTTCAATATTACAAACACACACCCCAATTTTATTATATGTATAGATAATTCCAGTAAACATTCTTCTTCTTTCGGTGCCACCTAACGAAAACTTTACACACAGCAGGTCGAATTTTAAAAATATTAATTAAATATTGCCCTTTTATAATCAGTCAGACGACTTGGGTTTTTAAATTAGTTGTAATTGAAAGGCCAGCCATCTGCAGTTCCTCTAGTGTTGCGGATGTCCATGGTCGTCGATGGGCACCTCGGTGTTTCTTCGCTCGTTTACCCATCTCTAATAAAAATAAACTATGGTTAGAAGTTAAAATAGATTTATGGCCACTGTTTAATATAATTTGAATCTTCTATTACCAAGAAGAATTATATAGTATTCCTAATTAAAATTAATTCACGTATATTTTAAGAAAGCATGTTTAAAATATATCCAAGTTAGTGCAACATTCTCTTGTAGCAAAGTTTATCGTAAGAGCTCGAAATTCCAGCTCATTAAGAAAACAGTTCTTGTACCGCTAAATTAAGCAAAGACTTCGCTTTAATTTAAAGGATTCCTTACCACTAGGAGTTACTACAG
>JAAOEG020000002.1:1098990-1114604 GCA_011763625.2 Papilio bianor
TCTTAGCTTCACCGTGGGCGGCAACCACGGTTACTAGAGCCCCACCGCCACGACAAGGCGGGAACCGTTGGTGGGGAGGCCTAGTCACCCCTAACTTAGGCTAGGCTCCGTCCTCAGCGGGGACATATAGTGAACTGATGATGACGACTTAAAATTAATCAACTTTTGATTGATGACCAAATAGCGATTTTTAACAATAAATCAAAGTATCATTTTAAATATTTGCATAACTTTGCTTATATTAATTTAATGCGCTTTTGCCCGTATCATATTTACCCATTAAATATATGACGAATGTCAATTACCTATCGATTTACAATGCTGTTAATTTTCATTGTTAAAATGAAACGTTTTGCCTCGTATAGTTACGCTGCGGTGTTTCCAAATCGCTTCGACTGATTCAAGGGAGGGTATCACCTTCTCAACGGGCATCGTATCTGCAGTTCCTCTGGTATTTTGCAGATGTCTATGGGCGTCGCTTATCGCTTTCGTGTTCACTCTGATCGTTTGACCCCTTCATTATACAAAAAATATTGAGTGAAAACAAATTTGTTACTCCCCCCATTGTGTTAACTTGCTGTCATGTTTTGGTTTTTAGAATAACATTGTATTAAGATTTTTATATGTCCTTTAAAGAATCATAACACATATATACATGTAGGATTTTGATGTTACAAGTATAATTATTAGTTGTGTTTCTGAACGGATGAAAGGAAGGTGTTGAACGAATGCTGTGTGAAAGGGACGAATGCAGCGATATATATCGGGCTCGCTCTCACGGCGCCGCCATTGGAACTAAGAAGGTTTTATTGAGCTCTCTCTAAAAAGAATTAAAAATAGTTAAACACAAGAAAAAGTGTTTTCATTTAGACCCACACCTACATCATTTATTTATTACACCATTACAATTATAACTGTAATTATAACTAATATCTGAAATACGAGAAGCTCTAAGAAAAATAAAAACTAACAAGGCAGCTGGCAGAGACAGTATATTCGGTGAGGAACTAAAAAATCTCGGAGACAGTGGGGTAAAAGTCTTGAAAGACCTCTGTAATCAGATCTGGAGATCGGGTACGTGGCCGAAGGATTGGACAGAGTCTCTTCTGATACCGTTGTACAAAAAAGGGTCCACGGAAACTTGTGGAAATTACCGCACAGTGGCCCTTATATTTCATGGTAGTAAGATCATGCTTCATGTAATAAACGGACGTTTACAGGCCTACCTTCAGACACCACACTAACAAGAACAGACTACCACAAGAACAAGCTGGTTTCGTCAAAGGCCCTGGTACCCGGGAGCAAATAGTCAACATCAGACAGCTCAGAGAGAAGAGCCGGTAATTCAATGTCCCAATGATTATGTGTTTCATTGACTACTCCAAGGCTTTTGACTGCGTAAGATGGGACTGTCTGTGGAGAATCCTCTTAGAGATGGGTGTCCCTGAGCACTTAACATCTTTAATTGCAGCCCTTTATGAGAATGGGGAGTCAATGGTAAGAGTCAATGACTTTTTTTTTTGGTGTCCGCACCTTTTAAACCGCAGAAAGGGGTCCGACAGGGATGTATTCTATTCCCTCTACTTTTCAGAGTTAAGCGCGCAGGTGAAACATTGGGTCTTGCCATTAATGCGTCCAAAACAAAAATCATGGTGGTAGATCGAGCTGGCCTTCTTACACGGACAGGACAGCTCTCAGACCTAGAGTACGTAGACGAGTTCGTGTACTTAGGCTCTTTGATAAGCAACCAAGAAGGATTCGACGGAGAAATTCGGAGACGTACACAGATGGCTAAAGCGGCAATGAGTAAGCTGACCAGAATCTGACAAAACAGAAAAGTGTCGAACGCCACCAAGACCAGACTTGTGCGCGCTTTAGTCTTCTCGATATTTTTGTACGGATCAGAATCATGGTCAATCCGAGCAGCTGTCCGGAAGAAAATCGAGGCTTTTGAAATGTGGTGTTGGCGGAGAATGTTGCAAATAACATGGACAGCAAAAAGAACAAACAAATCCATTCTCTGCCAACTTAAGATCAACACCCGACTATCCACCACCTGTTACCGACGAGTACTCAGTTACTTTGGCCACATCGCCCGAAGACAACCAGATAACCTGGACAAAGTGATTGTAGTAGGGAAAATTGAGGGCAAAAGACCACGGGGTCGGTCACCTACCCGCTGGTCTGACCAAGTAGAAGCGATACTGGGACTCGACGTTCCGACCGCCATGAGACATGCCGAGGATAGAGCCGCATGGAGGCAACTCGTCGACACTTCGGTGCAGGCAGTTCAAGATAAACACGACCTTCAGTAATGAAAATCACGACGAAGAAGAAACAATTATAATTTGTATAATTCTTTTTGTTGTATGTCAAGTACTTACAAAAAATCAGTACACGTTTGCTATAGATTTTCTGTCCAGGTAAAGACCCAAAAGTGGTTACAGTAAACTGCACTGCGGACAATAAATTTCTTCATTAAGTTGTCAGGACGTATTAAAATTAATTGCACTAAATCATGCTATTTGTTGAAATTAATGGAAACTTTATTACGAACTCTAATTCTATTGGAACATGAAAGATTTAATAATATATTAAGATGAATATAAGCTTTTCATTTTAAAAGTGTTTAAAGATTTTGTCATGATAAGGTCTTAGAAAACGATAAATGCCGGCTGCACGCACGAATAAAACACACTCACGTCCTTACTGAGCCGAGCGTGCAAATGTGAACATGGAACAAGCGCTGGAGATACACGAGGGGCCTTATCATTCGGCTTGTGACGTCATCACGTAAAATGAGCCTCCGCGACTTTACAGACAACTAATTTTATTTCTTACCCCTTTGGTTGCAATTGACGAGTGAGAACCATCATCGACATGAATAACCAAAGTTACAGATGACGTTCAATGTATTAAAAAATGTCAAATAAATCAGGACTCAATGGGTTAAGCCGACTGATATTTCTTGTGACCATTTCAACTAATAACTCATCTTGTGTTAGGATATGGTACACAATAGTAGTCGAGTAGCGGGATTCAAACTCTTGGCCGCACGTACGGTAGTCCGTTCCTGAACCATTAGGGTATTGATTCCTCATTTTATAATATTAAAATACATATATCGATTTTTGATGATAGAAGGGTTTTAAAAATATTTTTAATTGAATGGTTTTCTAAACAAATTAACAATGTATTAGCTAACTTTTATAATATACAATTTATATACCGTAAATTAAAATATCTTCAACAATATAGCCTGTGCTCCCACGTCACCGAAATTACCAGAGTAACTATGCTAAATTGAAAAGGCGCCCCCTTCCTTATCAATTTACCTAACGAAGTGAGTGCCCTAATTCGACAGGCTTGGCACATTTCCAGAGTTAAAACCGTGCTAAGTATTTCTAGCTTATAACGAAATTGAAGAGTAACCTACATACTACAAAACAACGACATACAGTGAATTGTAACACCGTATATGTGATACATCTTTTGACTCTTAAAATTTAATCTTTTTGGGTTCACACTGTTAGAAACATGTATTTAAACGTTCAGTTTTTTCTTTTTTTTCTCTCTTTTCTATTGTTGCACGTGATAATAAACACTTCGATAACTGGTTTTAATTGTTAGTTATTTAAACGTTAAAAATTATGTAAGCGATAAAATAACGACGGACGAAGAAAAATTTATTGAACAAAAAAACAAAAGACGAACTAATATTGGAAAATAAAGGAAACAATAAAAAATTAAGTAATGTAAAGAGGTTGACATCACGTACTGGCCACGTAACCCCGAGGCCGCAACATCTATCTAAAAACAATATTAGGCTTATTAATTAATTATTAGTCTTTTAGGCGTTCTTAAACTTTTTTAACAGCTTAACATAAACAAGATGTTCTAAGGATGCCAAAGAAGTCTGGTCTAGTCTGGAACACTTTCCAGAAGACAGACCACTGTCTGTCTTCATAAACAAAAATAAAAAATGTGTGTTTTAAGAAACTTTATTTTGTTTATTTAAGTATTACCGTTTTAACACTTTTTGACACATCTATAAAAATTCCAATTTGCAATTGATCACGGAAAACCTTTTTGTGTATTTCATTGCTTATATTTTTTTTTTACACTGCGTATACAGAAATACAATATTTTTTATACAATTTCATTACAGTATAAAAAACAGAGTTCGATATCGAGGCAAAATTTCATTCCCTTTCATTTCGAGTGGCCGGGGTTTGATCGTGTTTTGATTACGGATCTGCGACCTCGATATGTATATTAGAATCGAAACAATATTGGAAATATGATATTTTTTTTTCAAACAAATGTTTTTTTTTTACATTGTTTTATTTTCCACTGACAACGGTATATGATATCTCATTTCAAGCAAAAGGTTTTTTTCGGGTATGTATGTATGTTTGTTATTAATAAAGCATATTTATTGTGGTGTTCTGTCCCACATTACTTGAAAGCAAGTTTAAATGTTACGTTGCTTCTTAACGAAACGAAAGTTATTAAAAATATTTTTTACATTATGCTATAACTTGCGTTCAACTTAAGATATTCGGTAACTTTAATTTTAATATACTTAAAGTAATTGTCATATTGGCTATAAAGACGGCCATTCAATATGATAAATCATCTTAAAGAAGGCCATTTACTTAAATTTATTTCTGCATGGTGAAATGTTTTGGTAACTTACTTCGTGCTGAATAAAATTTAAGAAGAACATAAGATCTTTTTAATCGAACTGAGATAAAATAGAATAGGTACCTATGGTTAGTGATTTTCTGAAACCCCATCCCCGCTTGGTTTTATGAGTGTGCGTGCTATAGGCCGAGCTTTAGTTCTTTTTCATTTAACACTCATATTTTTAAAAAAAGAATGGGGAGGGGAACTGAATTGAACGAAGGATGTATAGGAAGAAGAAATGTTCTCTTTCTGTGTGTATCCTCAGTCGAGGTATGTAACGCGATTGCATTTGCAGCTGTCTACGGACAGCGATCACTTTGCTATTTAGGCGGATTCAGGTGGCCGCTTGCCCGCATGCCCCCTTATAATATAATAATAAAATACATGTAAGAATTTGGACTCTGTGTGTCTCTGCTTCACAAACAATGAATCTGTACAAGTGTTACGCACATTTACAACTGCATTAAATTTATACTACATATTTGCTTATCCAAGGGAACAACAAAATAATCGAATGTGATTTTTTTTATAAATTCAAGTTTCGAAAATAAATTCTGACGTTTTTGTCATAGATCTATCTATGACAAAAACGTCAGAATTTATTTAATTACTAGCTGTCGCCCGCGACTCCGTCCGCGCGATCTTTTTCTAAAATAAACGTAGCCTAAGATACTCCTTATTACATCAGCTACCTGCCAATAAACGTCCCGTCAAAATCGGTCCAGCCATTTCAGAGATTAGCCGAAACAAACAGACAGACAGACCAAAATTGTAAAAAAAAATATTTTGATGTATGTATGTGCTGTATATATGTTCATATAAATGTAGTAAAAAACGGTTATTTCAATATTACAAACAGATATTCCAATTTTATTATAGGTATAGATGTATAGATTAGAATGAGTGATAGTTGTTACAGAAATCACATATTTAGCAATAGGTGCTAAATTTACACCTGAAAGTAACTAAAAACTAACGTCATTCTATTGGATGAGATGATATCCCAAAAATAACAATTCAAAACCAAGCTATAACGTAAACAAGTCAGTAGAAGTTAATATATCCCTCATGGATAATGGATACAGCTTTAACCGAGTAACGTACCCCGACGCGTTTGCAAAAAATACTGCCGACGTCACGACAAGGTTCAGTCACTTTTCGCATTAGCTCGCTTCAGTAAATCTTGCACAAATGGGTTATAAGAAAACAATTCTTACTCTGAAGTATAAAAAAATGTGATTCATAAGTATTTATATCTGTTATCTCACGCTTTTAAAAACATGTATTTTTAAAATGAATTTGAAATAAAATCTATTAAAAAAATAATTAAAAACATACTTTTATTATGCTTCAGTTCATCAGGCATCAGCTCAATCGGTCCACAACACGAACAATTTTAATACTTGAAATATTAAATATTAATTTATATCAACGCTAAAAAGTGGAAAAATCGCTTGAAATGTCTTTCTAAGAATTCCTGAGTAAGCAACTAATAAGCATAAAATATGACATAGAATATTGGACTGATTTTGAACAATAAGTCAATCGATTGTTATCGCTCTCGGCAGTATTATGAGGTTAAAAAAATATTTAATCTTTCCATAATTACAGGCAATAAAAAAAACACGTATAACTAGGTAATCATATTACACATACAAAAATAATAATAATTAAAAAAGGGAACAAATCACAAGGGGCGTTGCAATGCTGATCGGATAGGATCCTCGCTCAGCTTTGTATGCTGGGTGCGCTGGTCTCAGGTTGAGAGACAGTTTTATTTTTTTATACTACTTGATAGAGATTTGTTCTCGTATTTATATAAATCACATAGTAGAAACATAAAATGTCATGAAAGTGCAATAGCATTGTCTGTTGATAAATCGTTAAGGTCATTAGCGCAGATGAAGTATCGTTGTATTACGATGCAATAAATCCTTCAGTATTCAGCAGATTCTAATATTAGTAGCTTCATATTATATTTGTCTTACTCAGCAAGCAGATGTTTGTAACATCGTATCTCTGGTTAGGCTGTGATTAATAACATACTAGCTGTAGCCCGAATCTCCGTCTAGAAAAAAAAAATAGCCTATTTGTTCTCCCTGACTATGTTCTATGTCTGTGTCAAGTTTCATCGAGACCCGTTCAGCATTTTGGACGATAAATTCTAACAAACATCTATCCGTATATCCATCTAAACTTCAACGTTTATAATATTGGTAAGATAAGTAGCTATCTTAAAGGAAATTAAAGTAATTTAAAGACTTTTTTTACTAAGCGTCGGTATATGTACATTGTCGTTATAGTTCTATATACATAGTATTTCATTCATGTAACATTTGTGTGTTTATTTATTTATTAATAGTTTATTTTTTTGTTGCGTATGTTAAGATGGATGTGCGGTGTGACAAGAAAGGATAAGGTGAAGAATGTGTATATTAGGTAGTTTGAAAATAGCACCAATTACAGAGAAATTGAGAAGCAAAAGATTAGCGTGGTATGGACATATTATGCGAAGAGATGACGATCACATAAATAGGAAGGTAATGACGTTGAATGTGGATGGATACAAAGGTAGAGGAAGACCGAGGAAAGCTAAGTGTGAAAGAGAATATGCGTAAGAAAGGTGTGAATTCAGATATGACGGCTGATAGGGATGTGTGGAAAAGTAGTACATACTGTGCCGACTCTCCGTAGAGACAAGGGCAGGTTGATGAGTTTAGTATTTTTTTCCTGACACTAAACAACAGTTGCTTAAACCCACAGGGTTTGGATTCAACTGTTTGTCGCTAAATTGGTCATTACGTTCTCATTGTTACGTTGGAACATAACTGTAAGAACATTTGACAAAATGTCAATTTAATAATACACAAATGTTCATTTATTTTATGAATTCTGAATAATCTGAATGTCTTTTTTTCAGGTAATTATTTTATATTGTCACGGATTAACCAGGTAACGTAATCTTACAAATATTACATAGGAATGTTTGGATGTATGGATGTTTGTTGGATGTTATCTCCAAAACTGCTCAACGGTTCTCGATCAAATTTAACATAGGTATGAACATAGTCTTCAAAAACATATACACTAGTTATTGAGTTACTTTTTTAAGTCCACGTTGAAAAATATTTTGTCATTGGATAAAAATATATATAAAATCAGATAACTACATTATTAAATTCTTTTATACTTCCAAATCAATTAGAAGCAGCTTAGGTTAGTTCGTTCTATTAAATCTTGTAACGCGAGGCCCCGGGGAACTCCTCGAGGTGGCGTAGATCCCTGCTAATGTCAGACAATTAATCTTTTCCTTCGTGTTATTAAGAATGTTAGTCGGTAACCATGGTAACGGGACCGTTGAAGTATCGATTTCATTAAATCGTATAGAGTTTCAATTTATAACTTGGAATTTAATACATATATGAATTAAGATCGAAGAAAGTTTATTATCTACCTTTCCAGATTAGTAAGTTTATATACCACAAGCTTTTGCCCGTGACTTCTTCCACGCAGAATATAAAAAAAATGTCTAGCACCATGGAACAGGATAGCTTCCCAACAGTGAAAGAATTTTTCAAATCGATCCAGTAATTTTGGAGCCTATCCAATGCAAACGTTAAAATCATTCCTTTTTAATACTATAAGGTGGCTAATGAGCAAGATCCCACCTGAAGTCGTCGAAATAGCGAAGCGACCGTTGCATAGACATCCGCAATAACAAATGCATTGCCTACCATTTATCGACGAATGAGGACACGCCCAGAAAGATAATAATTTCCCTTCCTTAGAGGCCCCTACCGTAATAAATTCACTTCTTCCTATACTTTCCTTATTAGAAAAGGGTGGAGAGGAAATGATAACTAAAATTAGGCCCCCGCAACGCTCACTCGTCAGACAAAACGCGGAATTGCTTCCATTTCACGTTAGTTTTCTGTGTGCTCGTGGTATTGTACCGAGCCGATTTAGCACAAATTTTGTGCAGATTTTACACAGCACAGATTGTTGCACAAATGTAGTGGCTGTCTACCATCGATAGCGTTACTACTAGCATAGTGTCTTTATTTCTTTTCTTTTCGTAGAATAGTAAACATTAGACGGTTTTAAACATCTTTTGTAATGTTATGTATAAGATGTTTTAAAATAATCTACTATTCAATTCCAGCCTATTCTTTATCTTTGTTTCTTTTGTTCGAATAAGTCTTTGGTATTTCTTTTTACTATAAATTAAATGGAATAACACAAGGCCGGGTAAAACTGATTAGTAAGACAGGGTTCTATCTGGCTCGATTCCAACAGTACCGGCTGTTGGAATAACAACTATGTTACTTTTTGCCTTGCATAAAGAAATATTACAGGTATAAGATATGGTGCCATTTTACCCGACTGACAGGCGGGCAATTTGTTACGCGTGTATATATTTAGATTTGTTTGCATGTCTGCCATTGTGACGTGTAGCATAAAATTATGAATCGATTTAAGTGAAGAAGGTGGAAATTAATTTGTATACATGATAAGGCATTATCGCATACAAACAGTTAGGGTTGTAGATCACTATCTGACGCCTGCGACTCCGTCCATGCGGATGTAGAAAACTTAATTAGTCGCCTACGTGTTCTTCCAGACTATGCTCTTCATTTGTGGCAAATTTCAGCGAGATCAGTTGAGCAGTTCTGGCTATACCTTCTAACAGATTCTTCTAAGAGATTTTTGTGGAACGGTCAATAAGCACCAATAACCTTTTTAACGTTGTTATTTATCAACACTGAGGCTCGGAGTAAGTTAAGTAAGGGGGTGCTGGTTGCATCACATTTTTTTCCTTCACATATAGTTTTTAATGAGTAACTGTAAACAAAGATCATAACCCAATTCCTGAATAATTATTATCATATAAGTAATATTAAAGTAAATAATAAAATACTTAGTTAATTAATATTTATATAAAGATACTTTTCACAAAATTACGCGTAATATGATTTGCAAATAATATCGGAGTAACGTACACTTCATAAATTTAAACGTCGACATGTTTCAACAAAAATTGCACTCTGCCTCCCGGCTTTATTAAATTTTCAGTGTTCAATACATTTTGTCTGCACTCGATTTCGAAATAAATTTAATAATTAAGGATACGTGAACGGACTGCATATTATATTTAACTTAAAATTACATTTTATTATTTATTTATGCTAGTTATATATCAACTAGCTGTTGCCCGTGACTCCGTGTGCCAAATTTAATTGAGATAAAATTTGGCATAGATAGTAATTTGTATGAAACTGTGGGGTTACCTTGCAATATTAAAAAAAATATTTAAGGTAGTGTACAAGTAATCAGAATTGTACTAACTAAAAAAAAAACATTTTTAGTTGCTGGATAATGTTTGCCAGGTTGGTATGTATGTAGTTGATTAAGTGCGTAATATTGAGAAATCGACATTATGGCTATGTGTATGGTGAAGATTATGGTAAGTGGTGAATACTTCTAGCAAAAAATGCGGAAGTAATAATAAAAGATACTGATTTTCAGATCATCCTGTCAGAAACTTCGAATAACCAATTATGCCGTGATGCGCGAATCTTGAAATCTTGGGTAACACAATCGCGAATAATGGGACTCTACTGTACGTTATTTAACTAAAGAGTTTAAGGGAACTGCGAACACGCGTAATGTATTTGCAAAAGCACATGGATTATCCCAGCGAAGCGAGCAAACAAATAATCCACTTAAGTCGGAATTAAACTGAGCTCCCACAATCTCCACAATTCTCAGAAAGGCTTCTAAAAATATCAAGTAAATTACACTTGAGACTTGGCATCTTTAACTGACCTGGTCCTGATTTATATTTGTAATATAGGTCATTGAATATTGAAGGAAGGTAATGTGTTTCTGGCGTCCGTATTCACAATTCCATTATGATTACGTCAGCATAAATAACTGAATCTATTTAAATAACCCAGACCTCTAGAAATAGCTATAGATTAGCAATAGTACTAGTAGTATCGACAAAATGTCTCAAAATTTATTGGGTAATTACGTAACAAGCTAATGAAAGATACTGTAAGTTCCATACATCTTTGAAATTCACTATGGAATCGCTTCGGAGGTAATGCCCATTGTCCGGGGGGGGGAACCTCCTAGATAAAATAGCTATCATATAGCGATATCACTAGTACTACTGACAAAATGTGTCAAAATGTTTAGTAAATACATGACAAGGATGTGACCTATCGAAATATATTGTCAGTTCCACACGCATTTGAATTTCATTATGATATCGCTTTGTATGGAATGA
Organism: Papilio bianor; assembly: GCA_011763625.2. Classification (NCBI taxonomy): domain Eukaryota; kingdom Metazoa; phylum Arthropoda; class Insecta; order Lepidoptera; family Papilionidae; genus Papilio; species Papilio bianor. Next base: position 1,109,972 of record JAAOEG020000002.1, read on the forward strand.
TCTTTGTGTACGGGGACAGGCGTCGTATAATTGTAGTAGTATTATTTCTTGGATTGTCATACATTTGACAGTTTATTTTAGTAAATGTGGACTCAAAAATCAAACAGTACTTATTACATTTCGCTTTTGACGATCCATCAAAAGATATCTTATGAAAATGTAAATAAATTCATGAAATGACGCCAATATTGAGTCTGTGTCAACGAAACGGTTCATTTTCCGTCTATAATATAGGTATAAAAGATTTAGTTCGCGTAATATTCATACTTAAAGCGGGTCCATTAACTTCGATTCGAGTTAGGTTTGACGGGTCGATGAGAAAGTTTATTGCATTGTTAAGACTTCTAATTAATGTTAAAATTACTAAAGAACGTCCTGAATTATAAATTTCCGATAAAGCAAAGATATTATCCAATTAATAACAAACTCAATATACTTTATTACTTTTATTTTATATTAGCTGTCGCCCGCAACTCCGTCCGCGCGTTCTCTTTCTTAAATAAAAGATTTTTTTTCTAATACTTATTACATCACCTACCTGCCAATAAAAGTCCCGTCAAAATCGATCCAGCCAATACAGAGATGAGCGGGAACAAGCAGACAGACAGACAGACAAAAATTATAAAAAATGTTATTTCGGTGTATGTACCGTATATATATTCTTATACATAGTATTATAAAAAACTATTATTTCAATATTGCAAACAGACCCTCCAATCTTATTATATTTATAGATCATATTTTACTATCCCCGGGTGATATAGACTGTGTCTTTTTTAAATTCTGTTATAATATCAATTCTGAGTCGCGGTGAAAAGTTAATATCCAATAAAAGAAAATCTGCGATGTCGACACGATCAAATCTTCTTGTCCATCTTGCCCTTTCTATGGTTTTGTTATCTCTCCCTTTTTTGTGACTGTATAGTCACTATTTACCTTGAGGAGGCATTTACACTTCCACCGGGCTTGAGGTGGCCGAGCGCAGATGGTTGTCAGGTTAACCTTGTTTAAGAGTAGCAAAGCTCGATGGCTCCCTCAGAAACCTCGGCTCGGGCCGTTACATCGTAATTATTACCGGATTGGATCATCTCTCCCATTTTGTTTAATTAAACAGAGAAATAAATATCAACTTGCATACTTCATATTTCTGTTCTGAAATATAGTAATTAACTCAAAATGATACCAAATTATGCGTTAAAACCTTAAAGTTTGGAATGAAGTATCTTTAATAAAACGTGAAAGTTTTTCGAAGTAAAACAGCGCTTGAACAGTTATTAATGTCCGGCAGACTGCTACAGCTAAGTGGAATTGAAAGTTTCCATTACCATATTGAATTTACGTTGCAGGTATACTGAACAAAATGACCTCGCATACATTTTAAAAGGAACTTAAACAAGAAATATTCAGGTAATGTCCAACCCGCCATCCACCATCAGCTCACTATATGTCCCCACTGATGGGCTCGGAGCCTACCCTAAGTTAGGGTAACAAGGCATTAGTCAACCACGCTGGCCTAATAACCCGCATTGGTTGACTTTACACATATCTTTGAACTTCTTCGCAGATATGTGCACGATGTTTTCCTTCACCGTAAGAATGTCGGATAAATGTATAATACATATGACATTCTAAAATGGAAAAACACACATGTTTACAAACGAACGAAAAACACACACACGTACATGGCGGAATTCGACACCAGGATCTGCAGATTACAAGTCGAGAGCTTAACCCTGAGGCACCGACGCTCATATTGAGGCAATTTGAATCTTTTAAATCTGGCAGTAGTTATTAACTGAATATTTACTAGAGTTTCAATTTAATTATCTATTTGCTTTTGCCAACAACTTCATCTGCGCTGAATTAATAAAATAGCATTTAGTGACCGACGATGGTGTAGCTTAACAAAATTTAAAGAACTTTTCAAATCAATTCAGTAGCTTCGGAGCCTATTAAATACAAATAAACAAACTATCAAATCTTCATGTTTATAATATCAGTATAGATAACACTATTTATTTTAAACTAGCTGTCGCCCGCGACTCCGTCCGCGCATTCTTTTTCTAAAATAAACGTAGCTTATGTTACTCCTTATTACATCATTTACCTGCCAATAAAAGTCCCGTCAAAATCGGTCCAGCCATTTCAGAGATTAGCCGGAACAAACAGACAGACAGACAGACAAAAATTGTAAAAATGTAATAATGGGTTATGTACCATAATCCGGCTAATCTCTGAAATGGCTGGACCGATTTTGACGGGTAACTTAGGCTACGTTTATTATAGAAAAAGAACGCGCGGACGGAGTCGCGGGCGACAGCTAGTATATAATAATAGTTAAAAGACGGGATTCGAACTTATGACCGCTAGATCTATAGTCTATAGCCTCAACCACAAAAGTAAACTTTTTGGAGCTTAATTACTTCGCATTATGTTCACATATTTCAGGTCTTTAAGTGTAACAGATAAAAATGTCTAGGGTCAAATTTTTTACAACTTTGTTGTACTTTAAAATTCGGACAAGACTTGTTGAGAACTTCTTAAAGATCACATAAAATTTCCATATTCCACGAAAAATTATACCTACATACTTAAACATAAAAAGTTAAGCCATTAAATAACTTTGGGATATTGTTTGAAATATAAAATAGGTAAGGTTTCCTTTTTGCACCATTAAGTAGAGCATCATCATCAGTAGCTCAGGGCTTAGACATTTTAATCCGTAAGTCCGGGGTTCGAATCCCGCCTTGCACCAATGTGTTTGTGTTATTCGATTTTTGAATTAAACAAGTAACAAGTAAGTAACGTAAACAAGTACGTTTATCTGAGGAAGTGATCATGATTCAACCTAGTTACATATCGGCGAAGAAATTAAAAGATATATGATAAGTCAACCCGCACTGGGCCAGCGTGGTTGATTAAGGCGTTGTCACCCCTAACTTAGGGTAGGTAGGCTTCGAGCCCCTCCGTGAGAATGTATAGCAAGCTGATGGGGGAATTAAAGTTTTATGGAACATTTAACGAAGCCTTAATATAAAAGTGTCATTGCTGCTTGTAAATACATTATTTTATGGTTTGTTCTCTGTAAACTGCTTAAAACTTTAAACACGTAACCTATTATATAGTGTTTTTAGTTGGTATAAACATAGTATTAGTTAGGTTTCAAGTGCTAGATGCAGTAGTTAACATATTTTGAACTAATTGGTCGGCTCATCTTGTACAATACCACGACCACACATAAGACAGGCGTCAAGTGGAAGCAATTCCGCTTTTTGTAAGAAAAGTGTGCGTGCCGGAGGCCTAACTTTAGTCCACTTTCTCTTCCCATCTTTTTCTTATAAGGTAATCGTGGAGAGGAAAAGTGGATTTGGCGGAGGGACGTGTAAGAGGGGAAATGTCATATTTCTGTGTGTTCTGTCATCCGTCGATTAAAGGCATCTGTGATTGCGGATGTCTATGAAAAGCAGGTCGCTGGGCTGTTTTGGCGAATCCAGTTGACCGCTTCCTCATTTGCCACCTTATGTTATATAAAAAAAATGATTAACCAGTTAATTACCCTGTTTTAAATCCATTATTAAATAGTTTACCATCTACGATAGTATTAGCATTTATCCCTTTTATTATTTAGAATTGATTAAAAACGCGGCCAAATTAATGCGTTTTTCGTGGTTCATTAAACTCAAATATCTTATAAAAACATTTATTGAATTAATCCAAAGATTATTTTTAATCTAGCCTCTTATTGGATTTGTTCCAACTCGGTGTAGAAGATTTCAACAAATATTATGATTTTAAAATAGTTTTAACTTAAAATATTCTATTATAAGAAGATTTGCTTTGCTATATGACATTTATTGCTATTTACATTATGATGACATAATGGGCTCAAAAAATATTGAAACATGTTTCGAGCCCTTTGGGATCGGGGTGAATGGGACTGGTATAATATCTCACGCAAGGCTAAACATAAAAGCCTCTAATACGTGCCAACATGTAATAACTTATCTTACACGTGTATAATAAATATAATTGTTCTTGACAGATGCCATTTTGCTTTCTGTCGATTTTACCAAAGCTGCTTACGTTATTGCTCTGCCAAACGATTATTTCAATATTACTTAGAGTAGAAGAACCATATTGCGTAATAAAACGTGACAACTGATTTCCATTGAAAAAATTGTGCAGCTTAGCTGCAAATATTATATTAGCGTACCCAAAAAGTATCGTCGTTCGTGTAAAAATGAAATAAACGAATTTGTACCGTAGCTGAAATGTAAATAGAGTTGAAAGTTAATTAGTGATTTCCATGGGCACTTAACAATACGTCACGGCGTGATGGCGTGTGAAGAAATATTTATTTTATTATATCATTACAGTGATTTGTGATCGTAAAAACATTAATTTAGTTAAGAATTATTTAGTAATGTTAAAAAGACATTACCAATTCATCATCAGCTCACTTTACGTCCCCACTGATGTGCTCAGAGCCTACCCTAAGTTAGGGTTACTAGGCCTTAGTCAACCAAGCTGGCCCATTGCGGGTTGACTTCACACATATCTTTGAATTTCTTCTCCGATATGTGCAGTTTGCATCACGATGTTTTCCTTCACCGTAAGAACGTCGGGTAAATGT
>JAAOEG020000002.1:1293797-1304527 GCA_011763625.2 Papilio bianor
CATGTAGCTAATACACGTAGAATGTTCGCACACCTTCATGACGGCGTCCAGGTTGAGTGCGGCGAGCGGGCGGCGCAGGTTGTCTGCGGCGGAGGCGGCCGCGCTGGCGTTGTTACGCAGCGCAGAGAGCGCGCGCAGCAGCGTGCCCAGCGCAGTCTGGTTGGCCACGGGCGCGTCCAGCGCGTCCGCCAGCCGCGCCAGCGGGGCGCGCGCACGCGAACCCATCGCCTCCTCCAGGATACTTGACTTAAACGTAAAAAAAAACATATTTCTCAAGCAATTCAACACAAAATGCATATTAAATAGCTAAATGTTTGTCAAAGCTACAAATACATAAATGGAGTAACTATTATTTTAAATTGCAATAGCATTTTGTTCCAAAATCTCAAAAATATCAAATGTTTTATTTTACGGTACCGCGCTTCATACTAAATAGTATCAACAACATAAATATAAGTCAATAATATGTATGTAATATTACTATTGAAGAACCACAGAGCACATTTGGTATAGAGAACAGCCCATTTAATACCAAAGGTTAAAGGCACACAAGATTAACACCAAACAAAACCGACCCTTAAAACCGAACAGACAGAAAATGGTATAAATTGGTCGTCATCTTCTGTTCCATCCGCTGTTTACCTGATTCTTGACGGTATTAACGAGGCCCGCAAGCTGATTGCCAGCCTGGATGCTCTGCAGCACGGCATTATGCAAGTCGTCGTTGCCGAACAGGCCCACACCAATCGCACCGCAACACACCACCGACAGGATCATGAGTGTTATCTGAAAATATTGACACACAGTTGTAGAAATTTTACACTTTTCTAAAACTTCAAAATTGCCAAGATACAAACTGGCTAAATTCAAGCTACAACAAAATGAAAAACGAATAATTATTGACATATTATTTTTTAATATATAAAAGAAAGTCGTGTTAGTTACACTATTTTTAACTCAAGAACGGCTGTTCCGATTTGGCTGAAAATTGGTGGAGAGGTAGCTTAAAACCAGGAGACGGACATAGGATACTTTTTATCCCACTTGTTTTTTAACTATTTTCTACGGTTTCGTCAAAAATAAATATAATCAGTCACTATAAAACGTGGTATTACAAAAACGCATCTGACGGAATTATAAAACACAAATGACAGCTAAACGTAATATTGTTTATGGTTCAGTATGAATGAAAATTTGATAACAGTAAATTTTGTCAGAAATCAATAATCAGTAATAATCTACTAAGTGTTTCTTTATTCCACGCGGTCAAAGTCGCGGACGAAAGCTAGTTTAGAATAAAACTTTTGAATTACTTTTTTGTAATTGATCCTATTTACGTTATAAACGCAAAAGTTTGTAAATATGTATTTGTCGTATTGTATTAAGAATGTGTAAGTAAACTTGTAACAGTGTGTTGTATGTATGCTTGTAACTCTTTCATGCAAAAACTGCAGAATGGATTTCGATGATATTTTATAATAATATAGCTTAGCACTAGAATAACACATAGGCTATAATTTATAAAGATATTGTGGGACTTGAGAGTATGAGTTCGTTTAAAGTTATCCCCAGAACGGTTCAATGGATCACGATGCAATCTGACTCAGACATAGAACACAGTCTGCAAAAACACATAGGCACATATAAAACTTACTAAGTTTTGTCTAATTGCAGGCAAAAACTAGTACTTAATAAAACGTAATGTATTATAACAAAACATAAAATGTCAAAGGATACTTATAAAACAGGACAATTATAAGGCGAACAATCTTACGAATGTTACTTTGTCTACGTTTAAAATAACAAGACTGTCTAGTCAATTACGAGTTAAACAAAAGGCAGCAGAGTAAAGAAACAAAAGGTTCACTGACACAGTCTGTACACGATATTAAAAACAAAATATGAAACGATCCAACATATCCCGCGCTGGTACTCATAAGAGACACCATCCTACAGTAAACACTACGGATAGAACTATGACTAGCCAAAGATTATTCGATATTACAACAATTGCTTATAATCTATACTAATCTATACATATAATAAAATTGGAGTGTCTGTTTGTAATATTGAAATAACCGTTTTTTACTACATGTATAAATTATATATATGGTACATACATCAAAACAACATTTTTTACAATTTTTGTCTGTCTGTCTATCTGTCTCTCTGTCTGTTTGTTCTGGCTAATCTCTGAAATGGCTGGACCGATTTTACGGGACTTTTATTGGCAGGTAGCTGATGTAATAAGGAGTAACTTAGTTTTTTTTATAAAAATAACGCGCGGACGGAGTCGCGGGCGACAGTTAGTATTATAAATAGATATAAATTGATTGTTTCCATCAAATTGGTTCCGAAACCACTGAACCGATTTGAAAAATTCTTTCACTGGCTACATTACACCCGGTTAATTTATACAGATATTGTTTGAATTATGAAAAATATAACGATATATGTGTAATGTGATGAGTGTGGTGCCTGAGGACTAATACTAGTTCCTCTTTCCACCCTTTTCTTTTTTTTATATTATAAGGTGGCAAACGAGCAAGCGGCCACATGAATTCGCTGAAATAGCGAAGCGACCGCTACCCACAGAGATCCGCTATTGCAGATACGTTGCCTACCTTACAGAAGAAGGATGGGAAGAGGAAGTGTAGTTCACGGAGGAGAGAATGCATAGGAAGAGGAAATGTTCTTTTTCAGCGTTTCTCCTCCTTCGTCGATTAAAGGTATACGCATCTGTAATTGTGGATGTCTATAGACAACGGCCACATCGCATTTCGGCGACTTTAGGTGGCCGTTTGCTCGTTTGCGTTTGATGTTTGTTTGAAGGCATCTCCAGAACTGTTCAACGGACCTCGATGAAATTTGGCTACAACTTCGGACGGAGTCTAAGGCAAGAACTAGTGGCTATATTTTTTTTAATTCCTAATTTAACTTGACGATATTATATGGAAGTCTCTTTGTGTAAATTTAAATATCTACAAACTTTGATAATTAACTTATTTACAACAATCGAAGCTTTCATAATCATGACATTTCGCGCCGATATTGGATAACAATCCGCGACGCGTAGCATAACGTAGCGTTGCCTTGATAAAACATATTTAGAATATCCCGTGAGTTATAAATGTAAAGACACCGTAGCGTGCACACGTGTCCATTACATCACATCTCACATCGTGAGAAATGATTTGATTATGTTTACAGCTTTTAAATAGACACACCCTGGATACGTGCCATATAGCCTGTGTTTATTGTATAGAGTTAAATAAGAAAGAAATTACGAAGGCAACTGTACTTGTATAATTTTCTAACATTTCTCCGTTGCTAAATAAAAGTATGGTGTATGTAAATAAATCCAACTAATATTATTATATAAAAGCGTAAGTTTAGATGTTTGTTAGGTAATCACGTTTTTTTTGTGACTGACTTGTCACTGATTGCCTTGAAGAGGCATTTACAGCTTCACCGTGGTTGTGATGGCTGAGAGCAGATGGCGCTTAGCCTAAACCGTGTTTAAGAGTAACTAGGCTCAAGGACTCTCTCAGGAGTCTAGTTACTTTGTTATTATTACCGGTTTGGGCTACCCAGCTCTTAGCTCGTCGATGGACGTTCCAAGGAGTGACTGGACTCAGGTGCCCCCGAAAGGGGACCTCGGCTTGGGCTCTCACTCAATACGCGTTTAGCATTCCAATTCAAGGGTGCCCGAGAGGGCCGATCCACGGCTTGATCGGTTGCTGTTATCTGATTAAAGGTATATCGTCTCGGCTCAACAGATGTAATTCGGCTTATCCATAGACCATAGTCTGGAAGAGCACATTGACTATTTATTAAGTTTTTTCTTACTTCGGACGAATTCGCAGTCATCAACTATTGATTAAATAACTTGTCTCCTCTCTAACATTTCCTAAATACAGATATTAACAAAACACGAGTATTTACGATACTTTTGAATAAGAGAGTAACACATTTCACTATTGCAGCAAATAAGATTAAACGTTAGATTGCTATTTTTCGTAAGCAATTTAGTCTTTTATTATTACCTTGAGTGCAGTGATACTCCTGGGCGGACGTTGCTTCCTGTCGCAGCATCTCGTCAACAGGTATATGAGCAATACCGTCAGTGTCAGGATGAGCCAAGCACCAGGAATAGAGCCGAGGATACCGAGACTCTGTAATTAAAAGAACAAAGTTCGTATTGAGTGTGAACTAGGACATTCCGTTAAAGGTCATTCGTGTGACAGGTGTAACTTGTTACATTGTTTATAAAGCGAAGAGTAATGTACAGCCGGGAGCAAAAATAAAGGGTCGGTTAAGAAAGAAAGTTAAGAAAGTTTGAATATCTCGGAAAACAAAGTCGCTAGCTAACTGAAATAAATTGTGCATGATAGACAATTAAATATCCTTAAAATAAAATAAAACACTTTTTTATATTTCATGAAAAACCATAAACTTAAACGAAAAAGGATAATACAGTATTTTTCATTAAATTTTATTTTATTTAGATTTCAGTACTTACTAAGACAAAACACTAAGTAGGAACTAAAATGTGAATAAAAATAAAATTTTAATGAAAAATACTGTATTATACAAATTTACGTAAGATATCCTTTTTCGTTTAAGTTTATGTTTTTTAATGAAATATAAATAAATTAATAAAGGCATTTTATTTTATTTTAAGGATATTTAATTGTCTATCATGCACAATTCATTTCAATTAGCTAGCGTCTTTATCTTCCGAGATACTCAAACTTTCTTAACCGACCCTTTATTTTTGCTCACGGCTGTAGTTGATAGCTTTCACCTGCTACGATTCCCATCTTTACATTATTCAATTACAGCTGGAATAATGTACATGACTTGCACGATAATAACAATGTACATGATGCATATGACACTCATTAAAAAGAACATAAGCTATTACAACTATCGTAAACTTGAAAAAAAAATGATTGATTTATGATGAGTCCAAGATCACGTCGCCTCGTAGATAACCGTTGATTCTAAATCAAAACATTGTATTATATTTAATCACCACGCAAAAAACCTCAGGATCAAAGTTAAGAAGTACTACACAACGCCCTCTTGAGCAATCAAGTGGTTACTCGAAAGCCGTCTGTAAGGGCTCTGAGCTTTGTCAACATTTCCTTAATAATTAACATGCCTCACGATGTTATGTTTCGTCTACCTTAAGCTAATTGAAGTAAATTTCAAAATATACCACGTTCACATAATTCCTAATTAGAAAAAGACTAGACTAGACGAAATTTCGAAATAAAAATCTTTGGAAATCAAAATATCACTAACTAAACTAATCCTCACTGAAAACCGACACTTCATTACCCTACTTGACATTACAAGTGATTAAATATTATATACTGACATTCGTGTATAACAATCAATAACACACAATCAGTATAGAGCGACAACTTCAATTTAGTTCTCTTTTAGTTGAATGGAAACACGCGCACCGCTAAAACTAATCAAAACTTTAATTAGTTGTATTACAGCTGGATATTCCAAATAACTAAAAGTCATATCAATACATTTTATCGCTAGCTCTCTATACATCCCCATTGACGGGCTCGGAGCATACCCTAAGTTAGCTGTGACTAGGCCTTAGTCAACCACGCTGGCCCAATGCGGATTGGTTGACTTCACACACATCTTTGAATGTCTTCGCGGATACGTGCAGGTCGCACCACAGTCTTCACCGTAAAAATGTCAGGTAAATGTACAAATGAAAGTCGAAGAACACATTTGTACAAGACGGCATTCGAACCCAGGTTACAAGTCAAGCTTAACATTTAAGCCACCGAAGCTCTTCATACAACACATTTACTGTACGGAAAACTATTACTTATCTGTATAATTTATTATAAAAAACAACGAGACCTTGTTCTCTGTAATATAATATATTTTCCCACTCAATTTTATAAATCAATTTAAATCATATATGATCCAATTATAATTTCAATGATGTAAATAATTACATTACATTGCTGGATATAAATCCAGTAATAAAAATGAGGCCATACATACATAAAATTAAACTTTATAATAAGCTGTCAATATTTAATTAAATGTTATTACTTGTTTTTTATCCTATCGTATATTTTTATGTACTAGAAACTCAAGCTATTTACGAAGTGCAATTTACTTAAAGAAATAAATAAATGTGGAAAAAAAATTGTGAGATGGAGTCAAAGATAACAAGGATTAAGCTATGCTATTTGAGTAGAGTTAAAATTCTATATATAGTAGCTACTAGGCTAGCATAAATATACTTAGGTGGGATAAAAATGCACTGGTATATTAGAAAGTTGGAATCACAAATCATACCAGGCTGGATTGGTATGTGCGGATGCGCGGTTTGCGATAAGAGTCGGAATCACCGGTACCAGGATAGCATGAAGTATGTGATACTCACTTCGAGGTATATAGGCGAGTTCGGTGCGAAGGTATCGTTGACGCGGTGCAGCGTGACGTTGACGTGGGGAAGCGCGTGCAGCAACCGCGAGAGCCGCGGTGGCGAGTACTCGTCCGACACGCCCGCAGAGCCCATCGCCAAGCTTCACACCAACACCTACGACAAACAAAACTCAGGTTTTAATTACCTTCATAATTCACCTGCCTTGCACTACCCTTGTGCTAACATCGATAATGACTTGGATTCTTAGAAGCATAGATCTAATATTGAGAAGTGTAATAGTGGTAGACGCAATAACACCAGTTGCACGAATGGGCCACATAAAAGACATGCGGGAAGTAGAAGGAATTCCACGTTTCGCCTACTGAGTGTGCCTACCAAAGGCCTAATTTTAGTCCATTTCCCCTTCTTTTTTAATTCTTATAAGGAATGGATGGGAAGTGGAAATGGAATTGACACATTAGAAGGGGTTGCGTAGGAAGGTGAAATATACTCTTTCTGTGCATCTCATCCTCCGTAGATTAAAAGTAGGCAATGCATTTGTAATTGCGGATGTGTATGGGCAGCGTTCATGTGACCGCGTGTTCGTTTGTCACCTTTTACCATAAAAAGTCATCACAAAAACCGTTATCTTTTTCTATGAATAAATACTACTACATATAATTTATAATAACAAATGCTGAAAAAAAGATGAAATGAGAATACGTACTATTGTTTTCTTTAAACAAACAAATACTCCTCTAGACCACATTACCAATAATTAAATATCCGTAAACTCTGTGCGTGCGGATATTAAAACTAGAACAACGCATATGTTAGCAAAATTCGTTAATGTAATTAAACGTGTCATCAAAAACGGCATCAAAGCATTGGCGGGTCAGCGTATTGTGTAACTTGAATCTAACGTCTCGTCGACACGACATGTGGCGGTCACTGAACACACATGTTGTGTGCAAATGTACACATTATAAGTAGTTAATACAAAAATAGTATAAGCCATGCCGACAGTCTGACACACTTTGAATTATTAGATTTAAATTAATTAAAAAATTAAAAAGTGAAGTAAGCTGAACTTATATTCGCCCGTAAGATCTTTTAAATATCGTTAAAATATTAATCAATTAATAACTATTGGACACAAGTATAAAAATAAATATTTACACCAAATAGTTTGATATCCAAAGTCAAGTTATAAACTTAACTAAGTTTATTTAAACATTACTTAGTACAGTATTCAACTACTTTTCCTGTATACTGTTACATTTTCAACGAGAACGTTTACAAAACTCCTTTTATTAAGGCAGCAGGCGAACAGCTGCTACCAAAATTACTAACCAAAAAAAACACTTACCGCAACAAGAAAGTATGTCTTCGCCTACGTCATGCCCGAGTGACTAATGGGACACACCTTTACCGGGAATACATCTGAAAGGAAAAGAAAAATATTATTATTTATATAATTATTATTCAACAAATTTATTTGACTGACATTCGCAGCGATCAATAAATAATTAAAAAGCAATAGAACACTTTTAAACGTATGAATACGTCGTATGTCGACTCGTACTTGTTATTTATTGCTACAGGTTAAGCCAATGCGGAGACAGGTGGGATAAATATTAAAGAAATAATAAGGAACAGGAAATCTGTTCGATAAAACATTATCGAATAAATGAATCTCAGAATGATTCATCTCTAATTATCTTATGGAAATATTTTTTTAGGACTGGCAACTTATTCTCCATTATTTTTACGAAATCAGATCTTGTTCCTTAAAACCAAGTATACTTGGTAATTATCCTACTTCCATTAACATTATATTCCACTTTAATGAGTATATTAGAAGTACTATAAAACTCTTTGAACTTTCCGCGTAAAAGACCAGTAATAAAACGTTTATAAGGTACTTCATAAAAAGCTTTGAAGCTTTGTACGTAAGAGTTTCGCTCGTTAGCATACGTCCAGGTCGAAAGTTGCACAAAGAAGCAACTGTACGGTTCAGAACCTCGATGTAGTCGTAATGAACCGGGGAAACGATCTAGACAGGCACTATCTACTCTTATCTAAATCATGTCATACCTTATGTCATTGTGATAGGGTTCAAAAGGATATGTTTCACCCTCAGGCTGCACAATAAACTTTTTGAGAAATTAAATTTGAAGAAATTAGGCTTTTGTAAAAAAAGTAGGATTTAAGAGCGGCATATGCCAGCAACAACATCTTTTGCACGAATAGACCGGGTCGGACGATGCAATACCATGACCACACAAAAGACAGGCATGAAGAGCCAATACTGGGTTTTTTTCTAATGAGTGTGCGTTCGGAGGCCTAGTTTTAGTCCTACTTCCCTTCCCAACCTCTTTTTATATGGAAAGTATGGGAAGGGAAAGTGGTTTTAACGGAGAAAGGTACGCAAAGAAGATGAAAACGTTCGTTTTCTGTGCGTCTCTTCCTCCGTCGATTAAAGGTAGGCAACGCAGTTCTATGGGCACCAGACGCTTTGCTGTTTTCAAATGGCCGCTTGCTCGTTTGCCACTTTATGATAAAAAAGTCAGCTTTATAAATGACATTGTGATAACGCTGCATGCATATTACTTTAAACAAATTGCGACAAAAAAAGTTCAGTCACCTAATTGCAGCAATCATTATCCACTCAGGCTTTACAAATGTTTGAAATATCCAAACAAAGGCCCGTTTATACATTACATACAGCGAGAGGAGAGGCACCCTAAGCATGCTAATTTGAATATGGAATTTCCAAATTGGCCGTACATTCATAAACTGTAAAGCCTTTGCCAAGACGTATCGTGAGGCATTTGGCCTAATTACTGCACTTGGCAGATACCAGCTGGCTTATAGAACTAAACCCCTCTAACCGTACTATTAATTTGCAAATCGTTTGACTTAATTTAAACTCAGATTCAACGGACTTAGCATTGGAATGATCTGTCCACAGTTGTCAATATAGTTCCAAATGAGTCCTTCAAGAAAAGGTGTGTCGCAACCTTAATGGGCGGCAACTGCAGTTTTTTGGTGTAGCAGATGTCCATGGGCGTCGGATTACTTAACATCAGACGACCCACTGGTTATTTACTCCTACTGTTATTAAAAAGTAGTGCTTTATGGCCCAAAACATTAAATTCATATCATCATCATCACTTTACTATATGTAAATGTCCACCGAGCGACTCGGAGCCTACCCTAAATTGGGAATGACTAAGCCATAGTCAACCACACTGACCCAGTACGAATTGGTTGACTTTACACATAGGTGTCTTTTACTTCGGCTGACATGACAGGTTGCATCACAATGTTTTGATAATTGTCATATACGATATTGATGATTGATTGATTAGATTGTACTGTTTGCCACCGTGATTGACTAAGGCCTACTCACCCCTAATTTAGGAATGGAACCGAGCCTCTCAGTGGGGACGTATAGTGAGCTGATGATGATGATGATATTTAATTAAAACAACATATCAAATTTAATAAACATCCGATGGTAAACATTACAAATAAGGAGATATGGGTAAGGACCTCACACGTAAGTATTACCAACCATTTGTACAGTCACTGACATTAAAAGTTTATCACGTACGTATCGGACCGGATAAATACATGTTATTACACAACATGTCGGCGAGCTAGCCACTTCACACAAGTGCCCTTTAAATATTTAAGATCATTTCGACTTAACTATACTTTTTCTGTCTTCCTAAAATGAATAGTAGATTAATCTGAAGGACTTAAAGCCAGTGCACACCGAACCCACATAGAGAGAGATGGTGATATAGTTTTTTTTCTTAATTAAATAATTAGTTAGGGAAGGCATGGAATGTTTTTGTTAAGTCACCACAGTTTTTGTTAAGTCACAAGTAACAAAATCTGGCATTGAAATATACTACTTGAAGGACCAATATTTTAAGACAAATTTATTCTAATTCTTTAGAAACCACATAATTTCTGTTGTTGTAAAAACACGTGTATTCTGCAATTATTGGCAGTGCCGACATCCCTTCAAGAGGTTTAGGCAATTTAGACAAGCGTATGGAATCCGTCACAGGAACACATGTGGTCCGTATGTTTTTCAATTGTCAATCCACACATATTAGCCAGTTGCTGAAGAAAAGAAATTAGTTAGTAAAAATTCATTATACAGAGATACTTTGAGCTCGATTTGAATACCAATAACTTTCTTATTAGCAAAAAATACAAATAGTATCTATGTATGTGTTATCGTAACGAAATTAGTCACAAAAACAATTATACTAGACGTTATAAATGTACAACCAAA
>JAAOEG020000002.1:1315972-1331534 GCA_011763625.2 Papilio bianor
CTGTAGATCCCGAAAATGGCATAACAGCAAGAACCCCGTAATAGCATATTACCGGATTATTCGTTGGGGACGACGATTTATAAACGTTCACCTATGTGTTATTTTAATGTATAAGCTATATTATTGTATAGTTTGATTGAAAACTATTCAACAGTTATTGCATAAAAGAATAACAAACATACATTTATACATTCTTATAAACTTTCGCGTTTATAATATAACTAGGATTTAGCAATAAATCCATGGACAATATCCTAACCTTTATTGTAGTAAGAAAGCAAGTTTGTACACTAATCTGGGGGCGTGGCAGTTGTCTCAATACGAGCACATTATAAACATTATAACCATAGTTTTCTCGAAACGGCGAAGCGCACTTTAGACTTGACATTAGTATGGATAAATATGACATATTAATGCCTCTGCTACTTAACATTTTACCTTCTGTCAATGTGAATGAACCTTTACTCCCGGTGGAAAACTCAAAGTTTCCTCCCACCGGAGCGTTTTGTAGCTCGCCTAACGAACCACTAGAGATAACGAATTCCGGGGCGCGGGCCACGCGTAGCGCAGCGCAAAACGATGCAAATTACACATACGACTGTTTACATTTCAATACAAAACATTTTTTTTAAACATTAACGATATACTTAAGCCAAGTGCAATTTAGCGTCACATTGAATTTTTAATTATGCTATTTGTATGAGTTTTTTTTTAAATCTTAATATAACAGTTTTACAATATTTTAACACGAGAATAGTATTGTATTCTTTATGCATATCACTACATAGTATAAAACAAAGTCGCTTTCTCTGTCTGTATGTCCCCTCGACTGCGCTAACGAAAACTACGCAACGGATTTTGATACGGTTTTTTTTAACAGATTGATTGATTGAAGAGGAAGGTTTATATGTACAATAACATCCATTAAATAGTGGAGAAATACTGTTATTTTTGAAGTTTCTAATGTGATGTCATAAATAATTAAATTTTTTCCGCTTACTTTGCAACAAACGCAGGCTGAACCCCACGACCTTTATTAGATTTATAACCGTGCGAAGCCGGAGCAGGCCGCTAGTATATTATAAATGGGAAAATTTGGATGGACGGATGTGTCACGTAACTGCAGAACGCCTGCATGGATCTGGAAGAAATTTGGTATAGATGTATAGCATAGTTTAGAAAAACACTAAAGATACTAAATAGCACTTTTTTTTACTTTCATACGGACGAAGCCCCGGGAGATATTTACAAATTAAACATCAAAAGTGTAGCTAAGTCGTAGCAACTGACCGTAATGTCACTATTTTTCGGAATCGAGTCAAGTCGAGCATGCGTAATTGTGAAGGAAAAAAGTATTAAAAATGGTAACATAAAAAACAAATATCCTACGTAAGTAAGGCTACAAGCTAAGCTACAGTTTTTTCAATACATTATCAAGATTGTAACGTTTTAGGTATTAGACCAATCAGTTAACCGTCGCTGTAATACTTAACTAATGTGATTTAAGAATTAACTAAGTTGACATTTAACGTCCGACTCACATACACTGGTTGTTAAGTATGCAGGTCAATCCAATATAAACAAACATACAGACCACACTAACCGGTCATTAAATTCATTCATATATATTTCTCTGGTTGTTTTAGACAACATTTTATTTCGTTGCAATTTGCTTTAGGACATAAAACAGTGATATCGTTACTTTTATTACGTAACATAAACAGTGTGATAATAAAATGTAAATACAAAGACAATTTTACATGCGGATACAAGATGTATTATATTTACGTCCTTTTTCTTTTGTATGGAGTAGATAAAGATAGTAGTTCTCTCTCTGTTTTTATCTCCTGGCTTAGCACCATATTTCATGGAATAATGTGCAAACAGCGGGAACACCGAGGTGATCATCGACGGCCATAGACATCCGCATCACCATAGGAACTACAGATGCGTTGCCGGCCTTTGAGAAAAAGATAGGCTCACTTCTTGAAGGACCCTACGTCGTAGTGAATTGGAAACACATGCGCGAACTGACCGTTCCATAAAGCGGCTGTGCGTGGCAGAAAGTTATACGAGAACCGCAATGTTGAGGAATACCAGCCATCCAGGTAATATGGATGGAACCTGGAGGTCTGTCATGTAGTCAGGTGTCGATTACAGTATAGTATCAAACGAGACATAAATCATTTAAGAGGCTGGATTTTTACAGCTTTTAAAAGAATCTTAAACGAGCTGAATTTCTGCCGGGTTTTGCTTATTGAACCACGCTTTCATTTACATCACATGCTTCATAAGTAAACGACAAATGACGGCTCCATTAGCTGTAATTATCACAGATTAACTATTGATTGACATGCTGTGACAGCTTCGTACGTCACGTGTTAGCAAAGTGTTTGAGTAAGCTCGTCATGTCGTGTGATTAAAGCTCGGTGACAGCTGACAAATGGTGTTGGCCATTTTTACTACATTGTCACCAAAAGTTTGACAATGATACAAAGATTAACAAGTTTGTGTGTTTACTTACCCCATGATTTTAACATTTTCAAATTTGATACAGACTGTAATATAGTAACATTATTATTATAATACTTGGAAAATTCTTATCTTACTATTAAATAATGTTTTTAAATAGGCCACTTACATAAATAATGACTAGGAAGCGGTCACCTGGATTTGCCGAAATAACGAAGCGACCGATACCCATAAACATCCGCAATTGCAGATGCGTTGCCTACCTCTAACCGACGTAGAAGGGAAACGCACAGAAATAGGATATTTCCCCTCTTATTTGTCTCCTTCTCCGTCAAATCCTCACCTTCCTTCCTTACAGGAAAAGGGTGGGAAGCGAAAGTGCAATAGAATTAGGAATCCGGCACGCACACTCATCAGATGAATCGAGGGCTGACTTCCACTTCACGCCTCTGGTCGTGGTATTGCACCGGGCGAGTCAAGTCGTGCAATATGTTAACTATTATCTCTACCACCGTTTTCGTATTAAAAACCTCCTTCTTTAATAACATTCAAAAGTTCTTTTAGCGTATTAAAATGTAAGTTACCAAGAGATCCTCAAACAGAAAATTCAATTAAACACAAGTGCTTTTATAATACGCCTACTTAGGTTACGGGATCACATTTTAATAACATTAAATTCTAGATTAAGCCAATAAACGAGGGTTTTATTGCGACCTTAACAAAACTTGACCTTTTCATATTGAATTAATTTATCCTATCCATTCTACCTTAAGCTCTTTGGCTCTATAAAAAAGAATTACCTAAATATATTATAGTATATTTTTAGCTTTAACATCGACTACGATACGTAGTGATTAATATAGTTAATCTGTGTGAATAAGTCCTTAGATTTGAATTGGATAGGGGTTCAGACAGACTCAAAACTGTGCTAGTGTAAATATAATCTGAATTGGTATATCGCATTGCAGTAGTGTCGTATTTAAATATATAGCGAATACCGCAGACTTGTAACACTTGGATTGACACAAATACTTGCACAATAAGGTATCAAATCAACAGTATTGAATGAAATACGAATACGCTCTCGCACGCAATTGGAGAATTAGTTTGTCATAGAAGAAATCATTTTGGATTTGCGCCGCTTTCAATTTAAGTATAGGCGTAAGTAAAGAATAAGAATCCATTAAATATCCAGATTTGTACACTAAAAAGAAATATACTGGATGCATCTCATGGCTAGAAAGACGGACAAATTTATTCACATAAGGTATATTTCATTATCAGATCACTATACGGGTACATTAAGGGGCTGGTAGCCTACCCAAAGTTAGGAGTGAGTAGGCCTTAGGCCTAGTCACTCCTAACTGGCCTAATGCTATTTGGTTGACTTCACACATAACTTTATATTTCTTCTCCGATATGTGCAAGTTGCATTACAATGTTTTCCTTCACCGTAAGAAGGTCGGAAAAGGGTACATATAAAATTCGAAAATCGAAAAACTCTATGGTACACGCCGAGATTCGAACCTGGGACATGCAGATTTCAAATCAAGTGCTTAACACCTGAGTTACCGACGCTCTATAAGTAGAACGCACAAAGTTTATTGATGCTGACAATTATAAGTAAATCCTATTTCTACCGCTGCTACCCAGATTTAACAGCATTGTGAGTAACGGAACGCTTGGCGTAAGAATATACCTCTCTCTGTCACACCCTAATGTCTCTCTCTCTCTTGATCCATGTTGAAGTTTGATACACATGTTAGTTATAATAAATACTTATTAATTAATTACGGAGTTTTATTGAGAAGATATTACAAGCATAATTTAATATTTAGTGGCCATTATCAAAAGTACTGACACTATTCAATACAGATAAACAAGTAATCTAAATTAAGGTAACTAAGTCAAAGATGTTAGTTTTGAAATGCGAGGGCACTTGTTTAAACAGCAAGACATTTGCGACGTCATTAGTGAAACAAGGCGAAGGCGTGAACTCACTCCATTGCGGCGCCAACTGCGATTTTTCTTACATGAAAAGGAGGTTAAGTACGAATGTCATCTTGGTCGGGTTTTCAGCAATTAAACATTTCTAAATTTTGAGCAAACCTAAGTTTATTTCTTACTGCAGTCTGTACTCAAAGATGTGCTTTGTACCTACCCCATTTTAGTTATAGCGGTTAGTTAGTTTTTACATAGATAGCAATATCTATCCAATATAATGTAGTCCCAGATATTGGGGAGCCTTAAACTTTACCTACCTAAAGTTTAATCAACAAATTCAAGCAATCCCATTCCAATTCCATATTTTTTCTATGTTATCTAATAATTAACACAGCACCTGCCTGGTTATTGATGATGTTTATGGTTAGAGATGGTGTTTTAGACGTCCGTAAAGCATAAACTTAATTTTCACAAGTAGACTCCGTTAGCGTCTAGGTAAGTTAGCGTGGGCGCTCGTGGGCGTATATTTATGACTACTACGGCATTCCCGTCGAGAGTCTCGCATAGACAACTATGGACCTATAATGTATACAACCAACCAAACTATACCCTTATGTGGTCGTGTTAACATTGATCTTGGTAAAGAAAGTATTGGTTAACGACCTTTTAAGTTTTTAGATGTTTTATATTGGGTTTTATGTAATATAAACAGGTTTTTAAATAAAAATAAACTGTTTAAACTTTCGTAAAACATTTTTACAACAAAATAAAAACGGCTAACTCACTTATATTTAATCCGGTGTCGGCACCGACTAGTTTCGATCCCATCGGGAGCTCTTCTTCAGGGTGAGAGGGACTGGTATCACTTCGTGGTCGCGGCCCGTCTCTCACTGAGAGAGACTCACCGGACCGCCGACACCAGATTAAATATACATGAGTTAGCCGTTTTAATTTTGCTGTAGGTTTTAAATAATTATTTACATGTTAAATTAAGTACAAAAGGGCGTTATTAAGAACACTCGTATTCAAGTTTGTATGCGTATATGCTCATCGATTACAAGGGCTCTTAGTATCGCCTTTTTTAGTATCATGGATAAAAGATATCTACACTTGATAGTAAGAGAGGAATAATGTTGGGTCATCTGATACGACATGTCGACCTTATAATCACGGCAGAAGAAAAAATAGAAGGGAAGATAAATGGGGAAAGACCAGGAATGACATACATGCAGCAAATAAAGGAGAAAGTTGAAGTCGTGTATCAGGAGGTATAGTAGAAAGCACTAGAGATGGAAAACTGGAAATTGCTTCACCGACACGAGAGCCCGAGTTCTTAAGTTCCACATATACTTCATATACTAGCAAAAATAAAGGGTCGGTTAAGAAAAAAAGTTAAGAAAGGTTGAATATCTTCGAAGATAAAGACGCTATCTAGTAGTATTGTGTCTTACTAAGTACTAAAATCTAAATAAAAATAAAATTTAATGAAAAATACTGTATTATCCATGTTTACGTAAGATATCCTTTTTCGTTTAAGTTTATCCTTTTAATGAAATATAAATAAATTAATCAAAAAAATATATTTAATTATCTATGTTTCAAAACTTATTTTAGTTAGCTAGCGTTTTTATCTTCCGAGATATTCAAACTTTCTTAACCGACCTTTTATTTTTGCTCACGCCTGTAGTTGAAGAAATTATTTTTTCAAAATGACATCTTATTTAATTACAAAAGCGTTTACAACAAAAAAATAACAAATGAATATTAATTGTCTTACGAGAATTATTGCTAAAGAGTTTCTTTTCTTTCAATTTCACATCAGTAAAGTTTTACTTTGTGTCAACTTGTACTGCTATAAACAGGACAACAATTCATCGACTTACTCTAACTTTGTCCGCTATAGTTGACAACTTAAGACTTTAACAGTTTAACTGTCTCGTATTTTAAAAGCTGTACGCGTTTAAATTTTATAAGAACTACTGCTGGTTAAAAACCATTACAACATTTCCAAGATCTGAGAAACTTAGCTAAGTTACTTACCACACTCGAGAGCCGTTAAGAGGAAACTAGAGAAATTATTGCTCAGCGTATATTTACTTTGAGAATTGTACTACTAAGGTGTGTTTAAGTAACATTAATTAAAATTACGAGCACAGCAAACTATTATGAAGGGAAAGGGAACATCGGTTGTAGATATCCTGGTCGTAGAACTGGTCATAAACATATTGAACAGCTAACTAAGAATTACTTAGAGGATTTAAGTCTAGACCCATCTCATAGTATCGAGGCGCATCAACTGTGCACGTGTGCCAAGTCTATTTCCGGTGCGGGTTAACGTTCGCCGGCCTTGTCCCGCCGACCGCCGCGGTCAACAACCGGCCAACTGCTAAGCGGCCTTGGACTGTATTCGCAAATATCGGGACAAAAATGACACGTCTGGATCTGTCGGAGGGTTAAAAACGCGGTCACATAACTCACGTGACGAAATCTTCGAATGACATCTGATTCTTCAAAATTTATAAAGTAAAGCTGTTGAGAGTTACCAAAGGATCTAAATACATAATTTCTAGGCAAAATAACACAGAGACATCCTTTAGCTACTTTACACAAAACAGCAAAAAAAAAGATCGTCTGTGGCTCAAGACTTAAGCTCTCTGTAATCTGCAAGTCCTAGGTGCGGATCCCGCCAAGTACCAATGTGTTTTTCTTAAGAATAAGTACATTTATCCGACGTTCTTACGGTGAAGGAAATTATCTTGATGCAACGGCGAAGAAATTCAAAAATATATGTGAAGTCAGCCAACCAACACTGAACCAGCGTGGTTCACTAAGGCCTAGTCTCACTTAGGGTAGGCGCCGAAAACTTTAGTGGCGACGTATAGAGCAAAAGCGACCCAAAGTATAACCACTAGATCCTGGATCCTTTTTGTAAAAAAACATGTCGAAGTATTACATCCGCCGCTTGCTTTGCTGCCGTGTATCGTATATGATAACTTATGTTGACAATAACATGTTTGACAGGATATCCGAACTCCTTGTTTGCTCAAACCAAATAAAACGGATATAAGTTACAACGATCGGAACGTGGTAAAGCGATGCTACAAAAACAAATCTTTTTATTCAATACTAGCGATTCATCGTAGCTTCGGCTGGGGATGCAAAAGAAATTTTACAGGGATTTTCGCTGTTTCGCTGTTTTTTAATGTTAATTTTAGTTATAATAAAATGTAGCCTAGCCTATGTTACTCAGTGACAATTGGTAATCGCTTCAGTTGTTCCGAATCCTTTTCAATGCAAACAAACAATCAAATCTTTTCTCTTTATACTATTAGTATGGATAACTAAAATCAATGGTTCAGATACGAGTTCCAAGGGCAGTCAGAATTAAAAATGTCTTCAACATAAACCAATAAGCTTCATGTGTGTCACAGTAACAGTCTGTTACAGTTCTATGCTTATTACTACATTTGTTGTAGTCTGTCTGTCCATAGCCATGTCTGTCTAGCCTACCTACTATTTTCATATTACAAGGTGGCAAAGCAGCAAGCGGTCACCTGAAATCGCCTAAATAGCGAAGTGACCGCAGCCCATAGACATCCGTAATTACAGACGCGTTGCCTCTACCTTTGATCAATGGAGGAGAAGACGCACTAAAAGAGAATGTTTCCTTATCCTATGCGTCCCCTTCTCCGACAAATCTACTCGCCCTTCCCATCCTTGTTTTTAAAGACAGAGGACTATGCCTCCGGAACGCAAATTCATCAGACGAAACGCGGAATAGCCTCCACTTCAGAACCTGTCTTATGTGCCTGCCTGTCTTCTGTGTTGTCGTGTTATTACACCGGGCGAGCCGCACCATTCGTGCAACACATGTTTTTGTTGCTGTAATTTTAAATGATGTTTTCAATTAACTTACCACAAAATTGCCACCGTACATGTCCCTGTAACATGAAATAATAAAGATTACATAAGGAAAAATATAAACTTAATTAAATATTTTGGGTCACTATTATATCTGTAAAAAATTAAAATAAGCATATACGAACAAAATCATAAACACATACACATACAGTAATAAGTGTTCTGATTAAATTGGCAAAAATTACTAAAAGTGTTAAAACTTAGCAATTTCAAAAAAACGTATGAAAGTATAATTAAAATCCAACAAAAGTGTAACTTATTCACGCCATTACAAAGGTAATGAAAATCAGTATACGAGATAATTTCTACAAATTCTTTGTAAAGGTAACAAATTCAAAAAGATAATGGCGGAGAGCTGTTAAATTTTATCTTTTTTCGATACGACTTTGGAGCAATAAAATCTGCAATACACTCCGATGCGATACTAAATGAAACTGCGAAAGTTTTGGTTATCCAATTTGTTACAAATAATGAACCTACCGCTACTTTTTAATTTGTTTAACCAAAGAGAGAGAGAGATGCCAGCATTTACGTGTGAATGAGGACTAGCAATTTAAATATATTTTTTTTTATTGAAACCCAAGACGACAAAAGGAAAAACCTGAAATCCATATTTAACAGTACTTCTTTAAGTTAGAAAAACACCCGGATATTTTGTACCATTTTAGTTAAGCTTTTGTAAGGTCGTAAATCTTCCTCGCCGTTGCACAAGAGAGCCCGCTGATAGATGGCGCGTGATTCGGACGCGTGAATAGCGGCTTTGAAGTGTTACATGCTTTGATCTTTTACACCATCGAAATACGATGAGAAGATAGCAGTTTACTAATCGTTCGAGAAATGACGTCATCCGTTATGTAGGTATGTTATATAATAATAAAACAGTTGAACATATAAATGATATTTAATTTCATAAGTGATTTAATAAAGAAGTCATTTCAATAACCAATTTCTAGTCACTATTAACATTTTTTTTTGTTTTGGGTGGCAAACGGGACAGTAGCTACCTGAAATTGCTGAAATACTATCGCTAAATATAGTCTGAAATTGTTGATGCTTTGCCTACTTTTAATCGACGTAGGAAAAGACGCAGTGAAAGGGAATATTTTCTCTTACTATGAGTACCCCTCCTTCGTAATATCTTTCCCATCCATTCCTTACAATAAAAGGTTGTAACACAACCGCAATTGCACATATTTTGTTTTTACTGGCGTCTACCACTAATATATAATGTGAAAATTAGTGTTAAACATATTTATTGAATGCTAATCTAATCGTTATTCAATCGTCATTTCTCTCCAAGTTAACGCAATAATCAAAAATATCTCATTTCATTATGTGAGCTTTCTCATAGGATGATTAATCCTAATTTAACATATCTAACTTGTATTACATTACCCAACACCAGAATCGTTAGTCAGTATTTATTATCCAATTAAATTGCTCTTCTCAGCAACACTCCGCTTCAAAAACAGTTTTAAAGCTATCGTCGGAGAGTTAAAGTGTTTTCAGTGACTCCATATTGTATACAATACTCAGCGTGTCGGCTCCAGTCGTGATAGCCGTGAAATTACGAATAAAAGAAACCATTTCTTTTCATCAAACTAGGTTATGTGCTTTTTACGTTCTCCGGTATCATTAGTCGAGCCGAGGGAACGACCAGCCTTTGTTAATCGATACTTTGTACCTGTGTGCGCACTACGAGGGTCAAGTGTTAACTGGTAAATGTAACCGTATAATCCCAGTATCGCAACACTTGTATTTAACATTTCGTCGTCCTTTTCATTCTCTTTGATAGAACCGAGACAACAATGTATTAATTTTATAATGTCAACGCCAGAATTCCATGAATACACTATTGTCTTGTTAAACTGTTTTTAAAGTAATAGCAATGTAGATAGTGTGTTTCATAAATATTGTGTTCTAAATGTCTTGTGCGAATCATCATAAGAAAGAAAATGAGTGGAAATGGTCACTATAACCAAATATAAGGCATGCGACTTAAGGTCCGTTCAGACAGTTGTATCAATTGCATATATCTCAGCTTTATCGGCCATTATAAATCTGCTCTGCTCTCCTGTCTTTTGAACGGACCCTTAAGGAGAGGAATCGATTTTTATCGTATCGAGTAAAACAAGAGATCTTCACAAAATCTTGATATTTACAAGTATTTTAAAGAATGTTTGTACATGGTTGCCATAACAATTTTAAATTTAAAAACCCATCAACAGATGAATGTCATCCCATGTTTTCCGTTCCAGAAACTGCGACACATGTCAACGCTAGCGTGGTTGGCAGTGATCTAACAATGGGTACATGCCGGTTGACGGCGCGGCGGCAAGCGGAACCTTTGTTGGTATTATTCGTGTTAATTAATCAACAGTTATAAGTGGCCAAGGCACTCCCGGCCCGTTTTATTAATTGAAATGCAGCCAATATTATCGTGGCTAATTATACTAGCACAAATGCTTACTTTGGCCGTCCCTTAGTGTGACGAATTAAGTTTGATAAATCCACATTTAGCCAGTAACCCTTCCTTAGTAACCATGAAACGTATATGAGTTTGACAAATAAATTGTTAAATATCATCACCACCACCAGCTCACTATACGTCCCTTATACAAACTTAGTGGTGACTAGGCCTTAGTCAACCACGCTGGCACAGCCTGGGTTGATTGCCTTCACACATACTTTTAAAATTTCTTAGGGTGCATTACGGTGTCCTTTAATAGCATAAAAATTCTAAACATGTGTATGTTTCTGTGGAACATTGTATTTGAGCCGAGTAAAACCCGACCGTTATACACCGCATCTAAAACCTCGCATCTAACCACTAGGTATGAGAAGAAAACCGCAGAAATCTCGTTACAAGCAAGCACATTACAACGGAAAGCAATTTGTAATAATGAGTAGTTACGTTATACAAAATCATTACTATAATTTTGTATAAAAACACATGAAAGTAATATAAACAGTATGGAAAAAAAGTATTGTAATTTTATTTGACTCTTTCTTCATAGAAAAGGCTTTGTTCCAATATGACAACACCCCCCATAACTCATCTAATTATATTACATTTAACTGTCGGTCAATTAAACACTATCCTGACATACCCGTCTTCGGACGAGACCAGAATGGAGTTTACGTTACATCCAAATTGCTTAAAATAAAATTGAATTTTACAAAATGTATGAAATTTGACCTCAGACTTAAAGTCAACGCTAAATAATAGACCAATGAACTGTCGAGTCCTATAGAACTTCAAGCTAGCCTAGCTATTCAAGCTGTTCAAATCAGATTTAGTTTCTGTATCATAAAACAAAGGGCTTGTGTTTGTGAGTGTACGTAGTACGGTCCTACGCGTAGTAACCGTGACAAATTTAAGCCCGACTTAAATAGACTCCTCGTTTACTTTCAAACACATTCTTAATAGCACTTGCTTTAAATGGCTTCTTTAAAAAAAACTTAAACCGTAAACATATTTAGAGAGTTGAAATTACGCTTAACTGTTTGGTAGATTTTTTTTATTTTTATTACGAGGTGGCAAACCAAAAATCGGCAATCTGGATTGGCCGATATAGAATAGCGACCGCTTCCTTTAAACATCTGCAATTGCAGTCGCATTGCCTTCTAATAAAGTAAATGTTCCCCTCCTCCATCTCAAATCCAATAAGCACCAGAATTAAGCCTTCGGCACGCACACTTATCAGACTAAACACGGAATTACTTCCACTTCAAGCCTGCCTTTTGTGTGGTGTTGCAAAAGGCGATCCGGCCAATTCATGCAACCAATAACACTGTTAAATGATTTGAATACTGTAAAATTGTTAATACAAAAGTGGTTTTTATTTATCTATATACAACAGAAGCGAAATTCTTAAATATAGCAAAGCTTCTAGTGGCATAAAGCACACAAAACAATATAAAACATTACATCAAATACTTCACGTAGGTAGAAGCCCTCGCACGACTCAGCGACAAAAGATCCCTGAAAGGACCTCACGTCAGCCGAAGACGCATTTGCTTACCGACCGACTAGATTTTTTGCCAAGAATCCGTAACAAACGAAAAGAAACCTAAAAATTGGAGCACTAAGGTTGAATCTCTTGGGAAAAGTCTTTGCTACCGAAAAAACGACGTGTCAAAGTTCAAATTCGAGGGTTGTTTTACAGTTACTTTCTTTTGCTATAACATTCTTTATACTTGTTACATAGAGTTTACTTTTGCTTGTGGTTGTATCATTATTGTGTGTATTGTCAGTCTGTTTATAGGTGACTGGGGTTTTGTTCGACGTGTGTTCTATTCTATTCTGACACACTTGACACGTGGCAACCGTAAATTAATGTTATGTGGACTTTGAACATCGACTACATTGAGGAAACATTAAGTCCATAATCATTACAAACATACTTATTCAATCATAACCAAAATTATAAACAACTACAGTATTTTTTTCATAAGTTTAAGTAGTTATAAAATAAAA
Source organism: Papilio bianor (assembly GCA_011763625.2). Classification (NCBI taxonomy): domain Eukaryota; kingdom Metazoa; phylum Arthropoda; class Insecta; order Lepidoptera; family Papilionidae; genus Papilio; species Papilio bianor. The sequence goes on from JAAOEG020000002.1 coordinate 1,328,790, forward strand.
GTTAGGGAGATATAAAAAAGAAAAACCTCTGCTCAAGTTCTCCTGCAAATCGCGACAAAGCCGACGATCTACAATTTGCAAATGAAAGCTCGACCCTAGCGCCCTCTTTTATTATTAAAAGAGGTAGCAGCGGTCCAGTTCCTCTTATACATAATGAATTATGTTTTCTCAACGTTCCACTATAGCCAACAGTAATGAAACGTTGGCGAGGCGTTGAAAGGACGGACAAACATTGGTCACAACTTAAACAATAATTAATTACATTATGTTTTGTACTTGTATCATTATAACTGTCGGATGCAAGAGTTATTTAAGAGTTACTTAGTCAGTACAGCAGTTTAACAGTGGTAGAGCCCGCTTTAACATCTTCGCACGAATGGGTCGACTCGACTGGTTTAATACCACAACTACACAAAAGATAGCCGTGAAGTGGAAGCTATTCCGCGTTTCGTGTGATGAGTGTGGTGCTGGAGGCCTAATTTTAGTCTTCATTCCCTTGATCTTTTCCTTGTAGGATAAAGATGGGAAGGGGAAGTGGACTTCTCGGAGGAGGATACGTCTAGGAAGACGAAATATTCTCTTTCTGTGCGTATCCTCCTCCGTCGATTAAAGGTAAGCAACGCATCTGCACCCAGAACCTGCATTGCACAGTGTTGTCTTTTTGAGGAGCGCCTACGGGCGCCACGTCCCATTCGGGGCGCAGTGAGGGCCCCTTCTCGGGGCGGTCAGTGGGCGTCGCGGTGGCAAGAGACTTTACTTGTTTTGAATTAATCTGGAGTTATACACTTTGTTTTACAATTAGCTTTGTTTATCACTTAAACAACGTAATTATAGAAACGTACGTTGTTTATTCGAAAGAGGAAAGCAAGTCGTTACTGCAGTTAGAAATAGATCGGTCTGATGACTCAACCGATTTCAATCAATATATTATTGGAAACACTTATAAATTTAATGCGTGTGTGTATCTATGCTCCATTGTGACTCTACAACACCCTCATACTCTTTGACATTCAACCCTATTTATCTTTTAAAATATGTCGTTAACTCAATCTGATAGTAAATTATTCTCATTATTTCAACTTTAAGCAGACCTTGAAAAGATCATTCGTAAATAGATGGAAATAATTATAATATCTACATCCCACTTCGAATTACAAAAATAAACAAACAAAAGTCGAATTCGTCTGCCGGTATGTTGTCTTGCGATTTAATTTAAGGCCATTACATTCCTCGGTATAAGATCCATAACTGGTTTTATTCTGAATAATTATATTATCTTTCATTGCAAGACTGCAGCAGTTTGCTTAAGCATCCAGGAAGTGAGTTGATATTATAAATCACACAATAATAACTTTGTATGTTTGAAATAAAAAAATTTTTTTTTTTTTATGATATGATATTTTTATATATATATATATATATATATAAAATGTAAAAATGTAAAAATACAGCTGCAGCTGGCGGCGTACTGCGGACGCCCTCTGCCCCACTAGGGGGACATAGGACGTCATATATATCGATTTTTTTTACAAAATTACATTTCCGTTGAAAATATGTTATACTAGCTGTCGCCCGTTCTATTGTAATAAGATATAATCTCTTGCAACAAAATAATAATAAGCACGTTGTTATTGTCAGCTGATTGTAACTTAATCATTAATTGAATAAATAAAACCTTTAAAACTCAAATTAAATAACAATCACTCATAACATCGATTCCACTTCCGTTCTCATGGAGCCAAAGATATCCAAACATAAATCGCTCCACCGGACCCTACATCTTTTATCTAATCTAGACAAATAACGCCGTTGAATTGGCATATCGGAAATTCGCATCCTTATAAAGCTAAACGTAAAAGAAAACGAATCATATTTCTGTGACACAAAGAACTAGATTCCCTTGGTTTGCCTGGTAAGGGTTCATTGAGTAAGGAATATGCTTTATTCTAACGCTAATAAGGTTGATATTTTTCGTTATGAACGGATCGATTAGATCCCAAGGCGCAATGTAGATGGGGACTGTTGATGTAAGAGTTGGGAGGCCGAGATAAGGAAGGTCATTGAACTCTGGAGACTTACTTTTATATGCTGATTTCATTTTGATTCAATAAAGTTTTATTGTTCTGGGACATTTTCAGTACAGGCCTCGTAATTGCTATGGAGATTTTTTACTTGCTGCGTAAATTCGTCTGTGGAGACGAGTTCGAATAATCTTTCGAGAACTGAGTTTATTTTTACTACATATAAAAAATAATGTTGTAAGCTTTTATTTTAATTTTGTTTCTTAGTCAATTTATCAGTAAATGAATGAACTTTCAAGTAAATAAAAATGTATTTAGATAAGAAAATACATTTAATAGTCTTACAACTTTCTTTTTTAGAATTAAGTTGTACTAAATTTAAAGTAACGGACAACGGAAACAACAATAATGATTTTTTTTTTGTTTTGACTGTCGCCTAGTAGCGACAAACTTTAGCCCCTGCCTTTACAGTTGGCGCTTAACTTTTTGACAACACTTGATGCCCCTATATTCATAAACAAAGTACCGGCTCATTAAAACAGAGCAGTCGTTAATAGACAAACCCCTCTACCCAGTTATTACAAGTTTACAATAAATGACAACTCATGTCACATCATCACGTACTAGTTCCTAAATTGTGAAAAATAGATATATTATGTAATATATAATCCATTAGTAATAACCAGGACAGACACATAAAATATTAAAACGGAAAACTGAATTA